>ML787630.1:49848-68897 GCA_009831015.1 Picea engelmannii
CAAGCTATCGTCAGCCTGCATCATCAACCATCATGTCAGATCATGTCAACAACATATCATGAAATCAATAGCATATCATCAAAACCACACAATATCACTGGAAATGAAAACAACTCAAATAGCCCACTCCCTGACTCAATCCGGAGTCCAAGGGAGTTCCACCGATGCCTCTGCATCCTCAAGGTCCGAAACCCTGCACACTCAATGAAACTGAGTCAATAGCACCTGTATATATCAATAGTAAAACATCCTATCATCAATCATGACGCATCATCATCAAGGTTAAGTGGTTCATCATCATAAAAATCCAGATCACTTGCGAGCAAGTGTCCTCAAAGAATAAGTTTTGTCAGTGCGCCAGAGCGGGATGTTACAGGTGAAAGAGGTCCAAGAGGTGGAGAAAGAAAAATAATACCCAAAGGAAGAGAAGAATGAGAAAGAGTTATGAATGATGCATGAGAAGAGGAAGAAGAAGTCACATTTGGTTTTCCTATCGTATATGTACCTACAAAATTTAGAAATGAACTAAAGATGAAAGACATTCCTCCTTTCGTTCTTCCTAAATTTCATGGTATGGCCTCTAAAGATCCTGATACATTTTTGTTTGAATTTCATATTTTATTTCATACCTATGGATATACATATTATTCTCACAAACTTTTTTTGTTTCCTTCCACTCTGAATAACACCGCTTTAAAATGGTTTATGGGGCTAGGAGAAAATACCATTGGGCTTTGGGAATAATATGAGGAAATTTTTTCTTAAGATGTATTAGTCTTATTACATACCAAGATATTCTAAGGCATATATCTTCAGGATGGCTCAAAAATAAGATGAGAACTTAGAGAACTACTTGGAGATTTTTTTATATAATTTGCAAAAATTGAAACATAGTTCTTGAAATTTTGATATTATTCGTGCAATATTTTTAAAAGACATTTGTTACAAATATATTGATAATATTAATCTCATGGGATATGGTGACATTTCAACTTTACCATTTGAAACAATTGCTAAAATGTACAAGAAATACCCCAAAGGCAGATCTAAGTATGGAGAAGGATAAATATATTCTCTTTCCAAAGTCACCGAATCAACCAGATGGAGTATAACTAGGGAAGAAATATGCAATTTGTTGGAAAATTTTAAAACTGATATTTTGAGTACATTAGGTTCTCATATTGATACATTGAAGGCTAAAAAGAAACAAGAAGAGAAAAATGAGGATTTAGCAATTTTTTTCCATCGATGTAAGGAAACATATCCACCTGGAGAATGTCCATTAGATGGTATTCAAGTTTGTGGAATATTTGCAGAGAACCATTCAGCATAAAATTTCCCATAATTGTTAGGACTTAAATTATTTTTCAAAGGTGAAAGAACAATAATTTTTTTTATTTATTATGTAGCACTAAGAAGGCCATGGAATTGACGCTCACCAAGTATGCCTCAATATCCTGCTCAACAATTTCCTTCATATTCTAATCCAAATTATGTACAAAACACATGGAATTACCCTTTTCCTTGGAAATCATGGCCTCCTCGGTGGGATAAAAACCAACCTTTTCAACAAGGTTGGTCAAGACATGCTTATGGAAACCAGCCTCCCTACAATGTTGAAACATCATATCAATCATATCGACAATCGTATTTTCAACAACAATATTGTCCTTTTCAACATCAAACATACCCACAACAAAAACAAATTCCACCCACTAAATATCCATAACTAACTGAACAATCATATTCCATACCTCCTCTACCACAAATCACCCAACCTTAGTAGCTACAACTGTCTTCTAATCAACTAGCACTTGGACCTACTAAATTTCCATCACAACCAATAGTTAATTCTAATAATAAGGTGGAAATACATGCTTATAACTTTGAATAAGGAACATTTCCCACGTATTCAATTGTGTATGCCCATGATATCCACTTAAGGTCCGTTAAAACACTTCATAAAGAACCCCCTATAGTTGTACAAGAAAAATAAAAATAAAAATAAACTCGTAATAAAATTGACACTACAATTGCACACAATTCATTTGAAACTTAGAAGGATCAATATTAATTAATGAAAACACCTCCTTTTCTAGAGAGGTTATATTTGGAAAAATACATAACTTCTTATGAGAATGATTTCTGAAATGAATTAAATAATATTTGTGTTAATATTCCATTATTGGAGTATATAAAGAACATACCAATCTATACAAAGACAATTAGGGAATTATTCCTTAATAAATCCGGAAGAAAAAGGAAGGATCCAACAATAGTGCAAGTTGTTGGAAAATTAGCTAGCCTAATGTCAACAAATGTTACAACAAAAAAATATATTGATCCATGGCTACCAATTTGTACCAAATTAATAAAAAAACTTTCTATCCCAAATAATTTAAATGAATTAGGTGCAACTATTAATGTTATGACCATGGAAACAATGTAGAATATGGATATTTGTTATCTTTGACCTACACCTACCATATTGGAAATGGAAAATAGATCTCGGGTAAAACTAGAGGGTGTAGTAGATTATCTCATTGTGTCTTTGGATTCATGGGAGTATCCTATAGAAATTGTAGTTCTTCAACAAAAATATAAATTAGGCAGACACCCTATTATACTTGGAACACCTTGGTGAGCAACAATGAATGCTCTTATTAGTTCTAGATTAGGAAATATGATTATTTCAAGACGGAGCGAAAGAAAGAAAGTGACACTTTATCCACCTGCTAGATCTATTATTGAATTAGAACAAATGTCATGGCTTGAAGAAACAAATTCCGAGGAAGAAACTTTTCATTATTTTTGCAATATTAATCAAGCTATAAATTTCATGTAAGAGAATGATGAAAATGTACTTAATCAATTAATTTCCAATCTAGATTCTATAGAGCAATTTGAATATTCTCAACAAATTTCCAAATCATTTCTAGCAATTTTTTCATGAAAATTGTATAGTGAATTCTTTACAATATTTATTTGAATCTATATTTCATGTAAACACAATATAATATTCACACAAAAAAAACCATTGAAGTTATCCCTAGGAAATGTTTAAAAATCAACTTTAATTTGGAAAAATATTTGGAGAAAAGGCTAATTCAATTATTGCAAAAATATCCTAAGGAATTCGCCTTGATTATAGATATATGCAAGGTATCCATCCAGATAATTGCACACATCACATCTACACAGAAGAGGATGCTGAATCTGTCAGACAACCACAAAGAAGAATGAATCCTATGCTGAAAGAGATAGTAAAATAAGAAATTCAAAAATTGTTAAAAGTAGACTTTGTATATCCTGTCTCAGATAGCCAATGGGTTTCTCCATTGGTTGTACTCCCAAAAAAGAATCGGAAATGGATAATATGTGTAGACTATTGAGAATTGAACAAGGAAACTATAAAATATTATTTCCTCTACCAGTCATTGACCAAG
Source organism: Picea engelmannii (assembly GCA_009831015.1). NCBI lineage: Eukaryota > Viridiplantae > Streptophyta > Pinopsida > Pinales > Pinaceae > Picea > Picea engelmannii. The sequence goes on from ML787630.1 coordinate 53,295, forward strand.
TCACTACAAGGAAAAGAACCTATAGAAGAGGTTTTTGTGGAAGCCCCTATAAAAATAGCCCCAAAATACATTTGTAGCAGAGGTCACTAGTGGAGGTGCATGGGCGAATATTTTAGTGTATTTTTTTTAACGTTGCATCTATAAGGCTATACCGCACCGGTGCACCAGAAGAAATCAATGCACCAGTGCTAATAGAAAATGGTGCACAGTTGCAAAGTTATTTAAAAAAAATAGAAAAAATTATGTGCATCATATAAAATAAGCTCGTGAGCACCAGTGCTCATGAAACAGGAGCTCCGGTGCACAAAAAATAGGTTCACCATCTTCGCATTTTTCCTTTTAAAAATTCATACCGGTGCGTCATTTTCCATTTGGTGCAATGTGGCGTTGTAGTATCTAGACGCACCGTGCTTTCATGGTGCATTGTATACAATGGGGCACATTGATGCGTTGATAGTTACTATGCACCCCTTAAAATAAATTTCATTTTTCATGTGGTGCATAAGACTTGTGTGCACATTGTGGGTGGTGTCTCACTCTTTTTCAAGCACACCCATGGTTAATTTATTGTTTTTTTGAAAAAACATTTAGTTTGCATATTTTGAAATAAATTTCTGATTTACTGAATTGTTTTTATGTTTTTATGTATGATGTTGATGTAATTTATATGTTAATTATGTAGAGAATTCAATGCATGGATCAAGAGAAGAAACAAAGACTGGACTAGTACAATATGGTTTGGGAGTGGGAGGCCAGAGAGAGGGAGAGGGATTTTTACCCTCGACCTATTATTTCAGCTACGTTGATCCTCTTGAGGAATGTAGGCCTCCTCAAGTACTACAAGGAAGATACATCCCTGAAGGGAAATTTCTCCTTTCTTGAGAAGTTGATCCGTTGATGGTATGCCCATCAGCAAGAATTCAGAGTCGGTCCTTGTTAGTGGTACCATCCCACTGAGGAGGATATTTATTTTATCATTGGGCTATCTAGAGGAGGGGAGGATTTTCTCGAATTTCGTGATTTCCCAGTGGGTGTTACAACTGAGAGTCATCTTGCCTACTCTTAGAGGTATATTGTGCATGATATACCTTCTCTTGGTGATTTTCAGGTGGCTAGTGGATAGTTATGGATCTCCTCATTCAAAGTAGAGGACATTAGGTTCCTCTCATTTTTAATGTTGATCATTTTACACTTTACCAGTAATGGTCAGTGCATTACTTGAACACTTTTATACTATGTTGATTATTTGATACAGAGGCCACGACTTACTAGTTGGTCTGCCATTTTCTTTAGGAAGTTTTGTATAGAATTGGATAGATGTCGTGTTATGATATATGGGAGGTAGAACTTCCCATTTACGTAAGAGTTTCTTTGTTTATTTTTTGAGAGGTTTCTAGAGATGAGACCTAGTTTTGTCTATCGACCCCCTAGACCGATGACCGAGGTGTAGATTCACATGTGGGGTGAGACATCGTAACTTTATAAGGTTAAAATGGCCATGTGATTTCAACCCCAACAAATTGTCTTGACACACAGTGAAGCAACTTCATAGGGAAGACCCATATAAAGAAGGCACCTTCACACCCAATATAAATTCCTTTTCTAAATAAATATCCTCTTTCATCAAAATCCATGGGACATCAACTTCTTTGAAAGACCAAGAGGGATCATCCTCTCCTCTACTTTCTTGTCTTGTTCAATGTTTCTTTTTAGTTTTTGAAGAAATGATATCTCTCCTCAAAGACAATGTGTCACTTTATTTCAATGATATGTCCCTCCAAAAAGAAGATGAAACATTTTTAAATATATGCATTGGATATAGTAAGTGGGCAATCTTAAGATGCTCCCAATATGGGAGCTAGTAAAAGATAGATTTCCTTTTCATCCCAATGGGAAATTTTTCAACATAGGCATAGAATAATTCTGGATCATCGAACAAACGATCCTCATTTGAATCGAACATTTATTTAATATCCTTATCCTTCTCTCTCTCATATTCTCTAAGCCATTCTACTGGTGTCATTATTGTAGGCCTTTGGATTCTCTTTGGTTTACCATTGAAAGCAGATGTTTATCTTCTATAAGGGTGTCCTTCTGGGAGGAATACCCTCGAGAAATATTACATTGTCTTTCGTAGGTCATTGGACCACCTATCCTTCAAATAAGGTCCACACCATTTACATCCATGATAGACTTTAGTTACAAGACCTGCGAAATTATTGTATACATAAAACATTACATTTTAATAATAGAATGTCAATCAAAGAAAATTAAATATGCAAATAAATATTGTTACGTATATAAACAAAACAATAAACATGTTAATTAATAGAGAAAACTCGTAATCCATGATAATCATGTGTGGTGTAAGAACATATGCCATACAACGTAAAAATCCTATCTGTTCTGATTGGTCTTGATACATCATATACATGTATCCCTTCCCATAATTCCTTAAATTAATCTACCAATGGTTGTAGGTAGACATCCATATTATTCACTTGTCTTCTACCAGGGACTATAAGAGCCAACATAAAATGTTCTTCTTCATGGACAACCATGGGGGGATATTGTTATTGATCACTAATACTTGCCAAACATAATAGTTGGTGTTTTTAAGGGAATATCAATTCATGCCATCCATTTCTATGCTGAGTCGTATACTTCGTATTTCATCCTTGAAATTTTCTGCCCATGTATCCTCTATATGCTTCATGGCTATTGAATATGCTTGGATTCACATAACTCTCAACTCACTTATGTGTGGGGCATGCCATCCCTGCAACATAGCTAATTCTTTGCAATGAAATATCCTTTGAATCCTTCGGATTATAGTCATGTGCCTCAATATCTTATGAGGAGGACCATGCGTTTTACCATTTTTATTTCATTTATGGTACTTGTCATGCCCACATTTCAGACCTATCTCTTTGTTGGGATATTCTCCTCTATATAGAATATAATCATTTGGACATGCATGATATGATATATACTCAACACGCAACATAATGAACAACTTATTTTCCTCTTTGCAGCTATCGAAAAAAAACATTATCACTAGGAAGAACCTTATCTTTCAATATCCTGCAATTAGTAGGCAATAGAAATGTACAAGGTCATTTAACATTTATAAAATAATCTATTTCTAATGTTGATTGTGTGACAAGATTTCTCAAAATTAATATGAGGACCTTTCTATTCAATTACCTCAATATTTTTGAGAAACATGTGTTTTACATGCCAAAATTTTCTTTCATATTGTATAGTAACTTTGTTGTCCCAAGCTGGGTAGACTTTGACCAGGAACTAGGTCCAAATAGAGGGGTGGTGGAAGTAGATTTTAGGATTTCGAAAATGGTATCTCTAATATGAGCATCATCCCCTAGCTCATCGTTATGGAATGCATCTAACAACATTCTCTCCATGGTAGTCGTATCCCGTAAGTAATCATCCATACCAACCTCCTTTTGATTGTCTACATTTCCAACTTATGAAGAACTACTATTGTTGTAGTCATTCTTAATTGGTGAATCTGTATGTAGTGGGAATTGAATAGGTGGTTGATTCAACCATTCTTGGTATGCTTCCTAACTGAGATTTTCTCTCATTGTATCCTTCTCTTGGGTTGACATTGTTGTGGGGTGCAACGAAACATGGTAGGTAGGTCACTCATCATCAGAAGAATCATAATTTCAAAAATATTGAAAATTAGTACATCGATGATATCAGTAAGAATAATGCAATAATTTATTTGTTCAAATTACATCATACCAAACAATTATTACAATCACCGACCTAGGATTGTGGCTGGAAGATGGAATATCACAATTGGCAAGGTAAAGTGGCTTTCCATTTTCATCTACTGACAACCTACTATATGTTGCTACTGATAAGATCTTCTAACATTTTTGAACCGATGCTGAAATATTTTGTGCATATGAACTTAATTATGAATCAAGATCCTTCTAATTTGGATACTTTGTTATTTAGATTGACATGGATAAAAAAAGAAAAATGAGATAATCGAAACATAAATAAAATTTACTTATTGGAGATGGAAGGGAGAACTCTGCGATGGACTTTGAGCAATATGGAATGGGATGGAATTTGGAAAATTGATCATTTGATCATAGAATAAGGTTTTCTCCCTACAGTTCAACAAAATTAACAATAAAGTTTCTTGTACATATACAAAATAAATTTCGAGGACCATACCACAATCTAAGTTTGAATATAGTTTTAAAACCATTTTTTAATAATAAGGTGACATAAAATGTAAAATGTATATTGAAGTATTGTAAGTCATGTGAATTCATCCTAAAAGATAATTTGAGATGAATATACTATTTTATGTGAAAATAAAAGTTCAAATAACTTTAAAATAATCCTAGTGTGCTTGCAAATAAAAAACACACTGGTGTGCAAATTAATAAGAAGCATCGATGCGTTGAAAAATTAACCACACCGTGTTTCGATATTTTGTTAATATTTTTTCTTTTTATGTTATCGGTGAATCAATTAATATGGATGCACCAGTGCGTAATGTAATATGGATGCATTGATGCATCTTACATAAACGCACTGTCATGCCAAAAGAGTTATAAAAAAAGAGTGGGAATCGAATTTCATAAAGTCATTTAAATACCAAAAAGTTATTCACTATTTCATTATTTTGAAAAATTTTGCAAGGGGAGAGACTTGCAAGAGAGACAAACAGAGGAACACTGTTGAGGAGAAGAATATTTTGGAACCACAATATTATTCAAAATATGAGAATTTGAAGGGTATGGTGATTCACTCTAAACCATTTTCATAAAGTTTTTTTAATATTAAGAAGGTATTCAATATTTTCATTATTTTTCCAAAATTTACAGGAGAAACATTTGGAAGAGAGACATAGCAGGGAGCATTGTGGAGCAGAAGAATACTTTGCAACAACAAAAATATTCAGAAAATTAGGAATTGAAGGGTATGGTGATTCACTCAAAACCCTACATAGTAAAAATTTCAAATTTTATAGTTGATTTTGGTAACAAAAAAAAATCAAATTGTATTCCTATTTGCATTTTAATTAAAATTTAGAAAAAAAAGAAGAAAAAATCATAATTACCTTAAACCCTTGTTTTTTCTTCTTACATGAATGCAAAATTTCACCCTAGGGTTTAAATCCCTCCATCACTTCAGAATTAGGGCTTTTCATTTTAGACATTTTAGATCTAATGAGTATTTTTTTCTTTATATAGGTGTTTGGAATGTGATGTAAAGAGACCACTTATTGCATCGGATCCCAAATGTAGTCGGACCTTCGAATTTTTTATTTTTATCTTTTAAAACGGTTTCTGATTTGACATTTTTTTAAAAAACATTTTCTGATTTTTCGGTGCACCATTTCGACAGAAACACACAGGTACATTTATGTCTAAGGAGCACAGATAAAGCCATTTTTTTTAATATATGGTGCATAAAAAAAACTATGATCATTGTTTTCTCATCTAAACAATACAGAAAATGATGTCACATATCTTTTTTAATTTTTCTTCTCATCTGCGTGTAATTTTTCTATTGTGTGTTTTTATGAATGTTTATTTTTTTTGCTATGTTTTTGTTTTCTACTGTAGTCGTTGTGATGCCTTCTATATATATCACATTGTTGTAATTCACAATTTAAAAAAAAAAAAATTAAACTATTCGGTGTGTTTTATTGTATGGAGCGAACCGATGCATTTTATGTAATAAACACACCGGTGATTTGTATTTAAAAAGAGCACCGGTTACAATGATTTTTTTTCACTGAAAAATATGTGATTTATTTATAAAATAGATTTAATAATTTATGTATTGAATGGTACAGTTTGTATATTGATAAAAATATGAGTGAGAAGAGTTCAAATAAGAAAATGTATGGTCAAAAGATTGAAGATAGATATTGGACGACGATTTAAACATGGTTTGCAATCTTGAAGAGAAAAGAGGAGGGATTCATAGACTCAAGGGGGGAAGTGGGCACCTTCAATACTTAATCGACATGCTCTATCTCATTGACCTTGAAACCAAAAATGGACTCTTCACCTGGTCGAACCAGTGTTCAGGCTCCCAATAGGTGGTGTGTTGTCTAAACTGCTTCCTCATATCAGAGTATCTCTTGTTGGATGCTTGTATCCTTAATGCCTCTAGTTCTAATCACTAGACCATTCAACTATGGCTAGATATCTTTGGATCTCTTGGGCACAAACCTTTCATATTTTTTAAATTTTGGATTACTCATCCAAAATTCCAATCCATGGCCTATAGCTGGTGGTAGAAAGCGACCATCCCTGATGGTTCGAAAATGTATCATTTTTAGCAGAAATGAAAAAACTTCAAGAAATGCCTCAAGCTATGGAACAAAAAGAACTTCAGAAACATATTCAAATCCCAAAGGAGTTTGAACGATCAAATTAATCTCCTTCATATTCAAATTAGAAATCAAGGACTCATAGAGAAACTCAAAGAGAATGAAGAATTGATCCAAAAATAGTTGGATGAAAGGCATTCTCAATAGGATATCCCGTGGAGGCAAAAATCCAGGATACAATGGCTTCAATAAGGGGAACGAAATACCAAGTTATTTCACTGCTCAACAATATAGTGTAGGCACATCAAATGTATCTCACACCTCATTTCTGATCAAGGACAAAACCTCCATAATCATGAGGACCTTGAGAAGGAATTGGTGTCCTACTATCAATATCTACTGTCAGAACATCCGTGCGACATATCACCTTCCATTGAAAAAATCACTCAACACATACTAGCCAACATAGCTTAGGAACATAATCTATCCCTGCTGAGACCAATCATGATCGAAGAAGTGGATCAGGTGGTCCATGACACTCCAAAAGGAAAATCTCGTGGACCTAATGGATTCACGGTGGATTTTTTTCATTATTATTGGTCCATGATTCGAGAGGAAGTTTGGGAACTCATTTAGAACTCTCGAAATTCTGGTCAGGTTCTCCTAGCACTAAATGCTACCTTCCTCACCCACATCTCTAAAGAAGAGAGAGTTACTCATCCTAAGCAATTACGGCCAATCACTCTATGCAATGTAATTTATAAGCTTCTAACAAAGGTGATCTCATGTTGCCTTAAACCCCTTCTTCGCTTCGTTATTTCTCCCAAACATTCAGGCTATGTTGAAGGAAGGAAAATTATTGGCAATGTCATCCTTGCCCATGAAGTCATCCAATCCATACAAAGAACGAGTACTCTAGTTATGCTCTTAAATTTTGACATTTCCAAATATTTTGATAAATTAAGTTGGGCTTACATGAAATATACTCTTCCTTCTTTTGTTTTTTCCCTTGCATGAGTAGACTATATTCTCAACATCACTTCCTCTGCTTTCTTCTCTATTCTGATTAATGGTTTCCCATCCCACCCCTTCTCTCCCTCTGGAGGCATTCGGCCAGGGGATCCCTTGTCCCCCTTCACTTTTATCATCATGGTGGAAGGTCTAATCTGTTTCATCAAAGAATCCATTGCTGACATATATTTATCTGGGATACCCATTCATGGCATTGACCACCCCATCTCCCACAATCAGTTTGTTGATTATACCTTAATGATGGGCTCCCTGACGATTCTCAAATCCCACTGAATCCTCCATATTCTTCAAACCTTCTGTGACACCTCAGGAATGAACATCAATTGAGACAAATCTTAGATCTTGTTTTTTTACACTCCGCTTCCTGTCCAACTTCACATAACAAACCTCCTGGCCTTTACACGAAGCTCCCTTTTGTCCAAATACATTTGCATTCCCCTCATAGACAAATCTCTACGAAATCGCTCATGGGAAGGACTGTTTTCTTCCTTGGTTAAAAGAATTTCCTCTTGGATGTTTCGTTCCCTCAACCTTCCAAGTCACCTCATCCTCCTTAAATATGTTTTGTAAGCCATGCCCATTTACTCTTTCTCATATCTGGCGTCTCCCAGTTTTATCCTAACTTCCATCAAAATGTTGCAAAGGAAATTTGTTTGGTAGGGTGAAAAGACAGGTTGAAAAGGGGCCCTGATCAGCTGGGAAAATCTCTATAAACCAAAACTAAAGGGTGGTATTGGGATGCAGGACCCTACCACTCTTAACAAGTTCCTTAGTGCTAAAATTTAGTGTAGGTGGCTGAAGCACCCCATCTATCTTTGGGCCCGTATTTGGTGATATAAATACACTCCACACCTAGTAGAAAAGAATCTAATAAGATGGAATGAGAACACTTATAGCTCCTCGATTTGGAACATCACTAAGCAAAGGAACTCCCTGATCATCAAGCATTCCTTTTGGGAAGTGCATAATGGTAGAACAACTTTGTTTTGGCATGAATCTTGGAAACAATGGCCTTCTCTGGCACACAAATCCCTTGCAAAAAAATTTATTTCCCCCACAAGTCATGTGGGCTTGGAAATCGTAGAAGACTAATAGCAAGAGGACCCCCCAAGTGACACCTGACATCGGTGGAAATCCTCATGAATGGACCTCCACATTCCACAACGCGTGGATATCCAACCTTGGCATGAGTTGACCAACTCCAAAAAAATTCAAATAATTCAAGGAGAGGACATTTTAATATGGGGGCATATCTCACAAGGCACATTCACTATTCAAGAATATTATAGTATTAAGGAATCCTTCCATCTTATCCCACAAGAGCATGTATGGACAAAAATGTGGTTGACAAAGCACTGGCCTAAAATCAATAGTTTCATTTGTCTTGTAGCACACAAAAGCATCCTTACCTGGGATAATCTTATGAAAAAAGGCTTCATAGGGCCTTCCATATTCCCTCTTTGCTCAGGAGAAACCAAAACATAGAATCACCTTCTCAACCTTTGTTCTTATAGTTCTCAAATATGGGATTACAATGCAATATCCATGCGTGCAATAGATCACAATCAATAAGGGATGAAAGAAACCATAGAAGGATGGAGAGACATAGATTTTCTCTCTCCCATCCTCAATCGTATCTGGAAGATCGTACATGGTTTCATCCTATGGAATCTTTGGAAAGATAAAAATACATAGGTTTTCCAATCCACACGACTTTATTGGAAAATAGTCTAGAAAGTAATTCATGACAAGATCAGAGAAACCATCCATATGCAAGATTCGAAAGATGAGGACTTAATATGTCCTCCACATGAACAACTTATCCTGGAAAACTAGAATATCAACTTCAACCCCTCTCCTTCTAGGAACCTTCAATGATCTGAATCCAAGGGTATCGCTTCCCATTGGTATCCTATGCCTCCAGGATTTACTAAGTTAAAATTTGATGGAGAATCCAAAGGTAATCCAGGTGCGATCAGTTTTGGAGTGGTGTTCTGCAAAATCAAGGGAAGCATCACTCTCATATTTGCTGGTAGCATTGGGCATAATTAAAATAATGTTGCAGAGCTATGGGGTCTTATTAAAGGTATGCCTCTTGCACAATATTATGGCTACCATCAATTTATTATCGAAGGAGACTCCCAAACCATTCTCAACCTATTTGAAATAATTCTTAACAGGGAGAACCGCGACAAAATTTCTCCCTATTGTTACCTCACCAATGGCCTCAACTTCATATAAACTCTCACTCATCCTCACCTAGATTTCATACCCTTGCATATTCGAAGGCGGGTGAACCAAATTTCTAACAAATTATCAAATATAGGGGTGTCTCAAAATGGATCGGATCTTCTCTACATGTCCTCCACCCACACAAAACATCCAATCCTCCATGACTACATCTCTCTCACTCTCATCATAGATAGCCCCCCAGATGGGATGGTAGTAGGTTCCACGTGCTCAATGGAGAGGGTGGCACTCTCTAGGATTGCACCGGCCCAATATAGGTCCCTTCAGCATAACCACCTAAGCATTCCGTCCCCTTTCCACCACCCTCTCCCCCCATTGTGGAACCCCTCGCTTCCTTGCAAGAGCCTCCTGGCCACCTTCAAACATGCATGGATTGTGCTTCATTATCAAAAATTCATGCCTCATGGGAGATATTACATGACCTGGGTTTTTTCATCAGAAAGGATGTGGACGGCCTGCACTTTCAGTTGGAGAACATGGACAAGCGATGGGAAATAATTGAATATCTTCTCACAAACTTGCTAAGATCTGACAACTTCACGCTCTAGAAATCCATGCTATGAAAACTTCAGTGGAGATCCTTGCTCCAAGTATCCAGGTGGAGACAATGAGCGACGTGGAAAAGAGTGACCACCAGCCTGCATGATCACAAGTGTCATCTCACATGCTTGATTTTGTTTATTAATTTTGATTCTTGAGGATTACTCTTGGGCTGTATATGGCACCTTGCATAGTATTTCTAGTTTGATTTTCCATAGTTAGTCTATTTTAGTCATTTAGTTTTCATGATAGTATCGGCTAAATCGGTTTCCCTACTGGGATATTCAGTTCATATAGTTTAATTTTGTTGATATTATTTTGAGATACATGTTGAATTAGTTTCCCCATGGGTCAATTCATCACAAATAGAACCTTGGAATTCTTTATGATACTATAATTTATGTTTTTGAAAGGTAATATATAGATACTTACTTAAAAAATAAAAAAGTCTCGGTTGACACAATGACGACACATCCAAAAAAACAAAAAGGCAAGTTCTCTATGTATTCTATACAAAATTAATATGGTTGAACTATATGTAAGTTTAACAAATATGTATTGGTTAGTGTGTGTCATGTAGGACCACAAAATGAGGAAGCTCGATAATATTATTTATGATCTAAGTGCAAAAGAGCGTAAAAGCTTGATGATAAAATTGCAGAGGGATGAATCATGTGAATGAAAAAATACTATTCAATATGATTTGTTTTTGAATTTTCATTAATAATATACTTTGGAATATTAGATTACATGTTTCAAACAATCTATTAATTCACATATGTTTAATGTTCTACAGTAACCAACAACGAGGAGACAAAATGTCATCATAACAAAACAAAATCAATTCATATAGAAGATGTAAATGATGATGAATTGGTCATTATCTTATCTAGAGTGGTGTTGGAGATTAAATCAAAGGGAGGGAAACTTTTACAGAACTATGAGGGATATAACGGAATGAAAGTATAGACGTACTTTCTTCTTACAATATAGAAATCAATCCAATGATTCCAAGAACCCGATTATATTTAAACTACAGGAATCATTTCCAGAGAAATGGTCAATGAAACCTATCAGACTTCCAATAGAAAAAACATACAAGAACAAAAAAGAATCATTCAAAAAGTAATATTCCTAAAAACACCTTTTTAGAATATATATATTACAAAGTATTCATTTATAAATATATCAATTTTGTGATATTTAGTTTTCATATATCAATATAAAAATACTTTATTGTGATGTTATTTTTTCAGGAAAATCATGAAAATCCCAGAGGACCAATGAATTGATATCTAAAATATGCCAGTAGGAATGTCCAAAAAGGTGTACAATGAGATGGTCAAATAAATGGACATAATTGCGTAGCATGACGAGCTATCTCAACAACAATGTGCTTCAAATGTATGTAATCATTGAATTTTTCTATTACGTACAAATAATTAATTTAGCATTAAATATTAATTTTCAAATATTCTCTTACAGAAAAGAAAAGAAAATGGAACTCATTCTGTGCATAAAACTGGAGGACAAGGAAGAAAAGGGTTGAAACCAAAGTTTGTGAGTAATTGTTATTTCCTTATAACAACTTAAGTTTTTTTTTTTTATATATTTTAAGTTGTTTTAAAACATCCATCCTTGAAAGTATTCAAACATGTGCTAACATACAAAGAAGAGTCATCAGAAAAATTGATTAACATTGGGTTAATTAAGGGTTGTGAGTATATGTTGGAATATCAAAAATTAATTTTGTAATTTGTAAGTATAATCTATGTTGTTTTACTTCTAGCATTTTATAATTAATGAAACAAAAATAATACTTTATATTAAATCTATGATTTATTATGGGGTATAAAACTTGGAAGAAACAAAGTATGGAACTGAGACAACAAAAGAATTGTTTAAACAAGGAATGATATTTGATTTTGAACATATGTGTATGATTCATGAGTCAATTATTTCTTTGTAGGTACGTCGCTTTTCAATTTGCGTTCATGTATATTATTTATTTCAATTTTCATTATTCTCACCAATGTAGATAAACTCATTGCAGTTTATTTTCATGTTTGTAGATGGAACTTGAAGAAGAACAAAACAATCGAGGCAATCAACCAAACATTCAACAAAATAACCTAAGGCATGGAAGTAGCTCGAGCACTAACATCAGTTCCAGTGAAGAATGATGAATAATATATTTGGATATCAATTGAAGATACAATTGTAGTTTTTTAAAATAATTGTCTATGAAAATCATAAATTTTTGTTTAATGTAATGGACATAGTGTCCCAATTGAAGGACAATGGATTATCGATAAGTGTCCCATTTTTTATGATAGAGACCCTCTTATGCATATAATACAATATTTTTTAATTTATTCTATTGCGTTGTCCAATGTCATTGTGAAAATGTTACATTGCTAAATATATGGATGACTAAATATTATAATGAAGAGATGGAAAATATGATGATATAACAAATTAATCTAAACAACGTATAAAAATTCACTAATCAAAATATAAGATATATGTAATTTTTTTTTATAAATAATGGAATTAAAAAATAACAATAATTGTTCTATCATAGGTCAATGTTTCTCAGTGTATTTTAATTATTAATCTCATCGATGCGTTTAATATAAAAACTCAGCGGTGCATTTCATATGAAATGCGTACCGATGCTTTTATGTAATAAATTAGCATTGGTTTCAATATTTATTTAATACCACAAAATTATATTAAAAAATTGTCCTTCGGTGCATTAAACTTATATGAAGCACCAGTGTTTTTGTCTTATTAATAAGAACCAGTGTGTTTCTGTTATTAATACACACTGACACTATTGTGTTATTAATAAGCATCAACGCTTGTTTGTTAATAAAAAACACCGGTGCTTTCGATTTTTAATGCACCAGTGGGGGTTTTCCAAGTAATGCACTGGTACACATTATTTTATACAACATTGGTGACTTCTTATTAATAATGCACTGGTGTGTTCTAACCATAAAGCCCCGATGCTTAATTATTGTTAACTCTCCTGGTGCGTTTTAATGTTAAATCCCCGATGCTTATAAGACAAATGCCCAAGTTCTTAAATATTTTACTGCCCCAGTGCTTGACTTTAAGTGTACAACACCGGTATTGTATGTGTATGTACACACCGGTGCTTGTTCCTCATACAAACACACTGATTTGTAAACATCCTCTAACACCTCTGGTCATCCATTTTTTTTAGATATAATCAAGTTCCACTATAGTATCTACAAAAACATCCACTATCAAAAACAAATGTTGTAGCACAGTTTGTTTTGACAATTTTTTCCAATTTTGTAACACTAGAAACATCTGTTATAACCTCCACTAAAAGGTATTTTCCTTGTAGTGAGTCCTTGACACATTAGTATGAAAGAAATATTTATTTTTCATCGATGGATTTGGTGGCTACAATCAGATCAAAATAGCCTTGGAATACTAAGAAATGATAACATTCACATGTCCCTAGGGGACATATGCATATAAAGTATTACCCTTCAGGTTATGTAATGGACTGACTACCTTTCAAAGGGTATTCTTGGCCATTTTTTCTGATTTGATATATGAATGTGTAGAAGTTTACATGGATGACATTTCAGTGTATCAAGATGATTTTCAAGATACTTTAAGTAATTTGGAAAACAATTATAATAAGATGCCTATAAACAAATCTATCACTTAGTGATGCAAAAGGTTTTATGATGCAAACTGAAGGAATTGAGCTTGGTCATGATGTGTCTTCTGAAAGACTAAAAGTATATCCATATAAGACAAAGATCATTCTCAAATTTCCAATTCCATCAAATCAAAGATATGTTAAAAATGTTCTAGTCTATGTAGGCTATTATTGTCAATTTACTGAAACATTTAGTAAAATGGCCTTTCCCTTGTTAAAATTACTTTTGAAAGATGATGATTTTTGTTGGGATACTAACTGCCAATATGATTTCCAAACTCTTAAATAAAAACTCTTATTAGCACCAATATTGAAGGGTCTAGACTGAAACTTACTATTTCACATCTTTATAGATGCATATGATACAACAATGGGAGAAATACTTGGTCAAAAGGGAAACCTTATAACCTATGATATCTACTTTATTAGTAAAAACTTAAATCCTATTGAGATCACTTATACAGTTACTGAAAAAGAGATGTTGGAAGTCATTCATGTTGTAAATAAATTATGATATTATATTACTGGATACAAAGTCTTTGTCCATACAAACCATTCTTGCATTAGATACTTAATGAATAATCCTATTACAAATGGTTGAATAAAACAATGGTTATTATTGTTGCAAGAATTCAATATTACTATCATATATCAACCTGGAAAGGAAAATCAGGTGGAAAACTTTCTTTCATGACTTAATAATCCCAGTGATATTCCTCCAATACAATATTCTTACCTAGATGAGAATCTATTTTCTATATCTACCAAAACTCCATGGTTTGCTGATATAGCTAATTATGTTGGAAGATTGATTGTTGTCATTGATGTCAACCCTAGTCATGGGTTTTGGACCGCAAGATTGATAAAGGTATTTGGACATGAAGGAAAATGCACATGCATATACAACACCCATGAATGTATAGTATACATCATGTTGTTTCCGGTGGTATGTGGCACGTCACATGGATCCTCATGGTTGAGGAGAAATGAATTTTTGAAGATGACAAAGTGAATTGAAAAAGGAAGTACATGTAGTCCCGAAAAATAATTAAAGAAAATAATTACAAAATAAGAAAGTGTCAAGTTGGCCCTAATGTTAAAAGGAAGTGACATAAATGGTATAAATAAATATCATTATACATTAATTTGATACAAGTCGAATTTTAGAGGGAAGAAGAAGTAAAAGAAGGCCGGATTTCAAGGGAGGATGAAGTCTCTTGGTGATGTGTTCTAAGGTATGTTATTTTCAGGTCATCTTACCATTTTTTCTATAACTTTTTTTCTATAACGATTTCGATGGTGAAATCGCTGTGGTATTGAGAAGACATATCAAGGTACCTCTGGTAAAATGTTTAGCTCTTGATTCACTATAATTATGGAGATACACTCTGTGGAATATAGGGTTTGTGACCAGTCCTTAAACTAGTCAATAAACAGGTGTTCTGGGTACAATAGTCATAACTTTTGCATACAGACTCCAAATGAAGTGGGACCAATTCCATTGGAAATATTACGGACTGTAGTTTCGTGTATGTGAGTTTCAAAATCATATGTTAAATATTGAGCACGGGGCATGTTATACAATTTGGGTCTTCTGAACAGACCATAATTGAATAAATTCTACCATTCTTTCTATAACCTCTTTTTGGGGAGGATTCAAGGAGTGAAAATTAGAGGAGTTTCAGAGAATACATTGAGTAACATTATCTACAGGATCAGAGTACTCCAAGAATTGAATAAT
>ML787630.1:76399-94434 GCA_009831015.1 Picea engelmannii
TCAAACAAAAATGGAAACTGCTGGCGCATATCATATGCGTCCTCCCAGGTCGTCGAGTGCGGACTATAACTGTCCCACTGGACCTTGACCTGATCTACCATTCGACGTCATAACTGTCGAACACGATGATCTAATATGTGGACCAGCTCAGCCGTGAGCGCTCCCTCATCTGATACCTGCAAGGAATTCATGTCATTCACGTGTGTAGGATCACTAATATAATGTTTCAAAACAAATACATGAAAAACATCGTGCATACGCCTCAAAGAATCAGGAAAGGCTAGTCGATAGGCCACGGGCCCCTTCCTCTCCACAATCTCGAAAGGTCCCATGAACCTAGGAGAGAGTTTAGCTCCCTTTCCAAACTTGATCGAACTCTTATGTGGTTTAACCTGTAAAAAGACTCGATCACCGACCTCGTAACTATGGTCGACTCGGTGCGCATCGGCATAACTCTTATGTCGATCCTGTGCTTCTTTAATCCTTTGTCTTATGGTTTTCATTTGCTCTTCCATTTCTTGGATCGCTTCTAGTCCCACCAGGACCCTATCCTCAAGCCGATCCCAACTCAAAAGGTGCCATCTTAATGGTGCTCAGGTAAGTGTTGTTGTAAGTGAACTCTACTAGAGGCAAGAATTCCTCCCATTGCTTTTGTTGGTCCATCATGTACAAGTGCAACATGTTTTCCAAGGTTTGTTTCATTCGTTCGGTCTGTCCATCAGTCTCTGGGTGATACGTAGTACTAAAATTAAGTTGGGTTCCCAAGGCCTCTTGGAAACTCATCCAAAATCGTCCAGTAAACACTGATCCTCGATCGGATATAATCTTCCTAGGCACGCCATGCAGCCTCACAATATCACTGATGAAAACTCTTGCTATGTCAGGTGCCTAATACGTCGTACGCACAGGAATGAAGTGAGCACTCTTTGTAAGAGTGTCTACTACTACAAAAATCGAGTCATGTCTCCTTGCCGTCAGTGGAAATCCAACAATAAAATCCATCGAAATAACTTCCCATTTCGATTCCCAAATGGCATGTGGTTGAAGTAATCCTTTCGGGTGTCTATGTTTAGCCTTTACCTGCTGACACTCTAGACATATAGCCACAAAGTTGACTATGTCAGCCTTCATTCCCTTTCAGAAGAATAAGGGTTTAAGGTCTGCCCTCATCTTCATGACTCCTGGGTGATCCCTGTAAACTGCTCTATGAGACTCACTCAGGATCAACATCCTCAACTCGTCGTTTGGCGGTACGTAAATCCAACTTCTAAACCTCAACAAACCATTGCTATCAAATGAATATCCCTCATATTGTGGTACCATAATTGTGTTTTGTCCGATAAAATCCTCAACTTCTTTGTACCAGTCATCATCACATTGTAAAGTGAGAATCTTCTCACGTAGATTCGTCTGAAGAGGCAACACCGAAAATATGCGTGGCCTCCGACTCAAAGCATCCGCCACTCGGTTCACCGTTCCCTTTATGTAAGTAATCTCAAAGTCGTACTCGCTAAGCAATTCCGACCAACACCGTTGTCATGCGTTCAGGTCGCTTTACGTAAAAATGTGTTGCAGTCCACAATGATTAGTCCTTAGTTCAAATTTTTGTCCCATGAGGTAGTGTCTCCAAACCTTCAAGGCATATACGATGGCTAATAAATCCAAATCGTGTGTCGCATAGTTCTCCTCATGCCTTCTCAGTTTCCTCGAAATGTAAGAAATCACTCGTCCGTCTTGCATCAAGACTCCACCTAAACCTTCCTTGGATGCGTCTGTGCATACCAAGAAGTCTGTGTCCATGTTAGGGACCTTTAGTATCGGCGTTGTGGTCAACAACTCTTTCATGCTTCGAAATGATTCCACGCATTTCTCGGTCCAAACAAACTTCTTGTTTTTCTTCTGCAATTCCATGATCGGATGTGATATCTTCGAAAATCCCTCGACAAACCATCGATAGTATCCTACTAAACCCATAAAACTATGCACTTCAGTGACATTTGTTGGCGTAGGCCATTCAATAATAGCCTCAACCTTTGTTGGATCCACGACGATGCCTTTGCTGGAGATGACATGCCCTAAGTAGTGAATCCTCGATTGATAAAAAGAGCATTTGGACAACTTCCCATACAATTTGTGCTCTTGTAAACACTGTAGTACCAAGCTCAAGTGCTCGTCATGCTCCTCCGTCGTCCAAGAGTAGATCAAGATATCGTCAATGAATACTTGGACAAACTTGTCCAAGTACTCGTGGAACACCCCGTTCATCAAACTCATGAATACCCCTGGGGCATTTGTCATTCCAAACGGTAAAATAGTAAACTCGTAATGTCCAAATCTCGTCTTAAAGGTGGTCTTAGGGACGTCATCCTCCTTGATCCGTAACTGGTGATACCCTGATCGCAAATTGATCTTGGAGAACACCGCCAGACCCTTCATTTGATCGAACAGATCATCAATTCTTGGTAAGGGATACTGATTCTTGATCATTGCCTTATTCAGTTGATGGTATTCAATGCAAAACCTCCATGATCTATCCTTCTTTCGTATGAAAATAACTGGTGCACCCCACGGTGACACACTAGGGCATATCAGTCCCAGGTCCAACAACTCCTTCACTTGCATTTTCAGCTCTTGCAACTCTGGGGTCGACATTCGATAAGGCGTTCTTGCTATCGGTTCGGTCCCTGGTTTCAGGTCTATGGTAAAATCCAGTTCCCTTTCCGGAGACATCCCAGGTAACTCCTCTGGAAACACGTTCGCAAACTCCTTCACCACCGGAAGGTGTTCTAGACCTTCTGCTACTCCCTTTTCGTTTAGCGAGAGGATCACATAAAGCTTGCACCCCTTGCGCATACTATTCTATAACTGTAAGGAAGAGACGAACCTCATGGATACTCCCTGGTTCCATCCTACAATCACACGTCTCTATCCTTCATCATCGAACAAGCTCAACCATTTCGTCTTACAGTTGAGTATCGCTTCATGTGATTCCAACCAATCCATACCAATCATGACGTCATAAGATCCTAAGATCATGACATACAAGTTGACCCTCCTGACAAACTCTCCCAGGTTAAGGGCACAGCCCGTAACCTTTCGTCCAACCTTCTGTTTGGCTCCAGAAGCCATCACTATGAAGCTAAACTCATCCTGTTCGACTTCCTTTACCTTAATCCTTTTTAGCGTTGCCTCAGAAATGAAACTCTCAGTAGCACCTGGGTCTATCAGAATACTAAGGATCTGGTCAGCATAGTATCTGTCATCTCAAGAACAGTCGATTGGTGCTCTGCCTGGCGGTTATTCACTGCTGCATGAATCTGATGGGCCTTGCCCATATCTCCTACTGTAGTGGGTCTGGCTGATCCAGACACTCTGGTCCTCTCCACAGGACAGTCACGTTGGTAGTGTGGCTCCCCACACGTCCAACACCCCTTCTTCGGCCTAGTATTCCTAGTACCCGAAGTAGAAGATGACGGCCCACCGGCCTGGAACCCAGGTCTGTTCTGCTGAACAGGCCTAAACTGCTACGGCTGCGGGTGACGTTGTTGCTGATGCTGTGGTCCCTGATAAGGTGTCTTCTACTGAGGCAGCGATCGTCGGGGTGTAGTGAAAGTGGATCCTCTTTGGAAGCCACGATATCCTGGCATAAGTCTCATTGGGGTCTGATTGTGCGGTGTACCAGATGAACCCTGCCCTACTGGTCTCACTGGATTCCTGGTCTGACCCCCACTGATAAGCTCCTCCTCTGCTATGAGGGCCTTTTGGACAACGTTGTGCAAGGTTTGAGGCATCAAGATCCTAACCTTTGCACGTAGGCTTCTGTGAAGGCCAAACATGAACTGGTTGACCTTGAGTTTCTCTGTGTTAAGGTGCGGAGCATACCAGAGCAACTCCATGAAACATGCCTCGTACTCGGGCACCGTACGACCTCCCTGTCGTAATGTGTTGAACTCATTGAGCTGACGCTTAGTGAATTCCTCTGAAAGGTACCTCTCTCGGAACCGTTCCTCAAACAGTTCCCATGACACATCTTCAACGGCCATGTTCAGCTATGGCAGGAGCATCTTCCACCATAGAAGAGTGCTCCCCTTTAGTTGAAAGACCGCCATGTGGACCTTCATGTTGGAGGTATACTCGCAAAGTGCGAAGCACATCGCCATATTCTCAAACCATGCCTCGGCAGCTGCGTCGTCCGGGGCACCAAAGAACTCGAGAAATTTAACCTTCTCGAGTTCACGGTGAATGCTACCTGTAATGGCCGGTGCGTGCGGCGGAACCTCAACACGTGTCGGCGCCCTGGCCTCGTCTCTATCCAATCAGCTGATTAGTGCCTCAGACATGCGCTGAAAAGACCTCATCATCCTGACCACGTCTCCAACTTCTATCTACTCTTGTCCGATAACCTGCTCGCCTCCCTGGGGGTTAGACCCCTTAGGCATGGATGCTACTAGAGGCATCACACCTCCTCCCCTAGAACCTCGTCGTCTGCCTCCACGGTGTCCTCTAACCATGATTACCTGCACGCACACAATCAACTCGATCAACAATAGTATAATCAATCTAATCATGTCAACGAAATCCGTAGCAAATCCCAAGCCGCGGGTCGAACCAACTCTGATACCATATGTAACGTCCTCCTCGTTAATGACAACAACTCTGATAACAGGTGAAAAAATATATATATTTTTTGATTTTTGTTGTAAAAGTGTGTGCGTGCGTGTAAAAAGGAACAGACACACTTGACTCTATGTCGCCACCTGATGACTAACAAGACGCAACCACGATGATCACAACAAGAAGACATAAGGCGCACAACAAGTAACTACAAGCATTAAACGACCATAGACATAAGGTGCACAACAAGTAACTGCAAACATTTAACGACATACTGGGTTATGCACAGTACGAACACAGAAGGAAGAATCCATAGTAGTATATTTTACTATTTCTGCACAGGAAAGCAGGGCGTTTAATCTTAGTTCTCTGCTTCGGAGAGAGAGAAGGTCAGATAGGCTCCTGGCCGACTGCTTAGGTAGAAACTAGTAATCTTTGTTAGGTGTGTCGTAAGAGTGGAAACCCTACCCTTAAAGGGCCCGAGACTCTTGATACAACAATGGATTCTTTACACAGACAATAATCCTACACACAGACTTACATACTAAGGCTACATGGAGGTGTCTACATCTCGCCCGACACGAGCAGGCCACGCAATGCAAGACAACCAAGTACTAAAAAATCAAGGACAACCACGACCTCTATAGGAGATGCAAGTCAGAAGGACTCCGACATCGACCAACCACTATTGAGACTCAATGACCTTAATCATAGACCACTTACTCCATTTGTTTTCATTAAGCGACAAGTTACCAACCTAGTCTTAAATAATGTCCATTAATTAATTGCAAATCCCTGTTACTGAATCATAATGAAATTACCATAACATCACCATAACATAACCATATCATCGCCTTCTCCATAACATATCATTGCAATTAAAATAATGATGACCTTACCTTTTGTTTGATATTAATAACAACAGAACTACAAAAACCTAACCATAATTAACCATGTACTTACTTTTATAAATAGAATAGTATTGTAATTTTAAACTAAGAATGGCTTTTCCTTACAAAACATTGTAAATAAATAAAAATCGATGTTTAACATAATAATTTAAAATCAAATGGAATGCATGTTGTAAATTGGATTTTAGTGAATTTCATAACAGTGTAAATTGAACTAAATAAGGATTTTCATTACAGGACGTTGGAAATAAAATAGTCGAGGTTTTCCATAAAAATTAAAATCAATAGGGACATATTGTAAACTAGATGGTAGCAGAAATTCCTTTTTATTGCAAATCATGTCCTTTATTTCCACTGGAATCATAATCGTTTAACTACACCCGATGATCATATTATGTTCACCATATGATAAATTAGTATTGTACTTTAACTAATAATGACTTTTCCTTACAACAGTATTGCAAATAAAATACTCGATGAATAATCATGATAAATTGAAATCAAATGGGAATTAAGGGGAAGGAGTTCCCACGAGGGCATCCAAGTGGTCTGTGAAAAAAGGGGCCGTCAGTTAACGGTAGCAATCCCCAGGCAAAATATGGTAATTAATGAAAACTACAATCTTCCTTAATTCCCTTCCAAACTTTGTCTCTGCTAGGTTTCCAAAGTGTTTTTCCACTAACTCTAGCTTATTGGCAATAAAAGTATTATTCTAAGTGATCTCCTAGGATATTGTATCTATCTAGAAACTGAAGGTGAAGGCAAGGATAAGGGGCATATGTTTATTAGTGCAGAAGAAGGATTTAATTATACAAGCATACTACACTTGAATCCGAATTAGATGTAACTGAAATATAATATTTTCCTTTGAATCATAATCCAACATTTCAAGTCCAACTAAAATAAAATTTTAATTTAAAAAGAAGACAAGAATAATTTTAAGTTGAAATAAGATTCTAACTGGATATAAATTAAAATATGAATTTAAATTTAAAAAAGAAGACATGAATAAATTACTGGAATAAAATTCCAACTGGATGTAAATATACAATGTGAATTTAAATATGCTTCGTGCCTCATAGGTGGGACCTGTTGTTATCAAGGTTGGTGGTCGAGGTTGTGGCTGGGGTCCAACAGTAATATATGCGTGGAGTAGAATGTGATACTGAACATAAGTCTGTGATTAATTAAAGAACACCAGAACGGTTCACAGGAGGCGTTGAAGGGACGCCAACAACATATTTAACAAGAAAATCTAATCACTAATTAGCTTGATTCGGGCATGCAGAGATGATGGAACCTACAACAACAATTTGACAGTGTTAAAGGAGGACAAGATTTGAAATATGGCACCCATTAAGGAGTGAATCCGTTACACCAAAACGATCACCATATAAGGCACAAGTAGGAAGCCATAGACACTGGCATCAACCCCAAATGGTAGGAGACCGGAGACACTGCTAACATCCCCTGCAACCTTTGAATCTCAGAGGAAAAGAGGCTTTCAATACGAAAGGAAAAATTTTCAATGCCGAGGCTAAGGACTAAAAGTTCGCTGAGGTAAAATATGAAAACTAGGAAAATCTAATGGAAGGCAGAGGTTGAAGGAAGCAATACGCATGATCAACTAAAACAATAGTGATGTAGAATGTTTCTAACAGCAAGACACAGAGATATACATTAGCAAAGCAGAGTGGTTCTAACAACCAAAAATTGAGTTCTTAGGTCAAATTACCAAAAATGAAAAATGCCCACGGTGATATACAAAATGCCCACAACAATAGAAAATGCCAACAAAGAATGAAATCGCCCAGTAGAGTTAATCGCCCCGCAGTCAATCAGGAAAACAACAACACTAACTAAAATGCCCCAACAATGTAAAAAAAATGCCCATGGTCAAATGAAAAATTCCAGAACAATAAATAATAAAAATTACACAGTCCCGCACAATAATTAAAATTTACACAGTCCAGAACGATGAATAATAAAAAAAGTTTACACAGTCTAGATTAATAAACATAAATTATTTTACACAGTCCAGAACGATGAATAATAAAAAAAAGGGTTTGCACAGTCCAGAATAAATTCCACAATGCCCTTACCATGAAATTCCTATGTAAATAACCCGGTGGAATTCATTGCAGTAACGATATAAATAGCAACGCCATCCAGTAAATGCTACCATGCATGCTAACTATCACAGGTTTGTCATTGACGGTAAAATTATATGGAAACAAATTAACACGAAGAAACCAATCCAAGCATTCTACTCTACCAAATAACGCGCGTACCTTTTTCCTTATCGACCGCCTCGATTGATATCCGCGCGCTCCATGCTGCTCCTTCCCGTAGACCATCAATACCTCACCGGTACCTCCCAGCGAATCGCTAGGGGTAATCTACTTCCCCCTTAGCCCCCCGCGCCGCAAAGGGGCCACACAAAATCCAGATGGTAAGTCTAGCTTCCCAACTCGCCTCGCAAGGCCAAGCTACCACTCCTATTCGAGCTAGAAAATCCCAACACTCCACAAGTAATCAGTCAAGTCACAATTCCGGCAGTGTAACGTTACGCTAATAGCCAATTCCCTTCTTCCTCAACTCCCTTTTCTTTTATAGAGTTTTGAGACCCACCAACTTTCCTAAAAAAAATGTTACTAAATTAGCTCAGATTTGCAGGTTCTTAATTGCAGATTCCTTACTATGTCGACCTTGCTTTTTACCATAAGTTCCCATATTTCCTTTATTAAGTTTCCTCCATTACTTAGTTTCCTGATTCTTGTTATTCCCTTCTTTCCCCTTTTATTAAAGCCCAAAATAGCAGTTGCGTTATTAAATCTTTCCCTTTTATTATTAATTTAATATCCTTGTACTTCCACAAGTTAATGAAATAATTTCTTCTTTGAAATTTTCAAATCCATTAGTTTTAATTAAATTCATACTTCATTTACCCCAAGAATTTTATGAAGACTAAACTATTACTTAAGTGGGTTTTTGTTTAAATTTTTATTTTTATTCTAGGGTCTTTTTCTTAAGATTAGACTAAAATTTTACCCTGAGAAGTTTTAGACTTAGGACTTAGATTCTGAACTGGGCGACACTTGGTTAGGGAAGTTGTTTAGGGATTTCTTAAGGCGTTAATGTCTTAGGGACATCTATGTTTGTTTCTTCATCATCATCAACGCGACGTGACCTTCAGGACGCACTACGTGCTCCAAGGGTGCCACTCGCCTCGTCCATTTCTTTTGCGCGACGTGCCCTTCAGGATGCACCACGTGCTTCAAGGGTGCCACTTGCTTCTTGTGTTTCTTTTGCACGATGTGCCCTTCAGGATGCACCACGTGCTCCAAGGGTGCCACTCGCTTCTTGTGTTTATTTTTCGCGACGTGCCCTTCAGGATGCACCACATGCTCCAAGGGTGCCACTCACCAACTTGACTGATTGGTAGACATCTATAACCCCTGGAGTCAACACTCCGCTAGGTGAACTTGTGGGAGACTAAGGGATCTAGGG
This sequence comes from Picea engelmannii, assembly GCA_009831015.1. Classification (NCBI taxonomy): domain Eukaryota; kingdom Viridiplantae; phylum Streptophyta; class Pinopsida; order Pinales; family Pinaceae; genus Picea; species Picea engelmannii. The sequence goes on from ML787630.1 coordinate 85,435, forward strand.
AATAAGGCCCCCGCCTTATTGCATGCCCCTTAGAATCATCATGAGGGACTGTCGCAGTCTGCCCTCACAACATCGTGGGTCCTCTCGAACTAGGTAATCATTAACCTACAGTTCGAGCCACAACGGGAGTGATAGTAGGTTGTGGCAGGGCTGTTGTCCACCCCTCTCCCTCAACCTCTCCGGAAATCATGTGTGGCCCCTTTACTCCATATGTGAGTCTGGTTGGCAAGATATCGTTATCCTGCATTATCAACAATCGTGTCAGAACATGTCAACATCATATCATCAAATCAATGAAATATCTCAGTAAATAAATCGACCCAAATAGCACACTCCCTGACTCAATCCAGAGTCCAAGGGGTTCCACCGATGCCTCTGCATCCTCAAGGTCCAAAACCCTGCACACTCAATAAAACTGAGTCAATAGAACCTGTCTACATCAAAGCAGTAAAACATCATGTCATCTATCATAACACATCATAATCAAGGATAAATGTTTTAACATGATAAAAGTCTAGATCACTTGCGAGCAGGTGTCCTCAAAGAATAAGTTTTCTCAGTGCGCCAGAGTGGGATGTTACATCAAATTACATAATTCTAGATATGGCAGAGCTTCTTTTAGCCTATTACTTTTCTTCCAGCTATCCTTTTTCCAATTCTTACTACTAATGATTTTTTTTAGCTACATATACTCGAAAAAATACCTATTACATACTGATAATTAAAACATACACTAGCTACGATTTACTTTTTTGTTATATCGGGAGAATTCTCTGATTGTTCTTATTCCTCCTCAATTTCCATTTGTGCGTTTAGGTCCGATAGAATTCCCACTTCAGCTGCCTCTCCTCCTGTTGGCCCTGCAACCGAGTTTGAATTACCAGGTTCCTCATCCCTCTATGTTGTTTTTTCTTGAGGCGAAACTAGCTAGAGACGCAAGCAATCTACTTCATCCCTAAGTTGACTAATGAGAACATGATGCTAACTAAGACTATCAAGTGTAAATTTTGTTTTATAACTAAGGGAATTAAATATGAGATTCAACATTTACCTTTCCTCATTTCTATCCTCCAATTACTCATACAAATTGTATGTCCACTCCCTGTTGGCCATACTAGATTTTTTTCCTAGGAGAATTCACAGAAGATTAATTTGAGTACTGAGAATTGGATGTTCCAGTATATTGATCAATTGCTCTGAATATTTTGTAGAGTTTCTTCCAAATCTTCACTTTACTTTTTCAGTGGAATGCCCCAAATTAGATCCACTGAATACATAATCAAAATTTGTTGAAAACCCCTAGGATTTCTTAGCTAGCCCAGATTGACCAAGAGACAAGCGACCCAGATGCTTCCAAAATAGACTCCAAATCCAAATTTTAGGAATTTCATGGAAAACCCGAGTCCCCGTGACATTTATAATTATTTCAATGTGATGTACCTAATTACCCATGCTTGATATCTCCACTTTAAGCTAGCCATGCATCTCCCAGGTATTTTTAATTATATTCTCCTTAATTTGGCTAATAAATGTACTTTTCCATCCTCTCCACCTTCCACTCTGATGATCATATTCCTCCCCTACTCCATATCCATCACAAAAATTTCATTCACAAGCTTCCCCCATACATACTGCATCTCATGAATGATCCCTCCACGTGCTAATTGATAGACTTCCATATTTCGAATGACGGTTACCAAGATTATGAAGGAGTTAGTCAAAATGAGTATTATGCATGTCCTTTCCATGCGTCGGGGAGATCGTACCACATGCCTGAGCCATTTATAACACTTGGGAATTTCAGATTTTATGGAGGGGGAACCACCAACACCACTCCATTCACCCCCATATGACCAGGAGCTAGATCGATGGCCTTGATTTCCAAGGAATCTGCAACTGTGTTATGGTGACAGAGGATGTAAAAAAATATGTCCTCGAATTCCTTGCAATGTTTTTATAATGTGGTGCACAATATTTTCTAGACTTGTTTATTTTGGTGAGAAGGCCTTGATAAAATAGAGAATTGTGTTCTTAGAATCACCAAGTATATTAAGCTCAGTGATTTTTCTCTTCTTTTCCAATTGTATGCCCATATTAAAAGTGTATGCTTCCACTTTGTTATTGGTAGTGACTCCTAGATTCCAAGAATAATCCATTAATTTGTTTCTTCTAGGGTCGAAGAGCACCCCACCTGCACCTTCCACCCCAGGGTTTCCTTTAGAATCTCCATCAAAACATAAGGTGTAATTGGATTGAGAAGAGAGCCAATCTTGAAAATATAAAGAAGGAGAATGAAGCTGCCAATCTGATCTTAGATTGAGTTTGTCCCTTATTGAGAAGATAAAATAAATCCTATCCATCCATCTTTCTTCGTCCTGGATTAACATCTATGGTACTATCATTCATATTCTTTTGGAATTGAATAATTCTCTTAACTTCCCCTTGGCATGAGAATCTACGACTCCAAGATTCATAATTTGATCTTTAAAAATACTTCTATTTATAGCTAACCAGATTTACTGATACAGGAGCATTGCTCCACCTCAGCAATGTGCCAACTATTTATCACATCAAAGCACATTCAAGGAAGGGAGAGGTGCAACCCTCCCATTTTTAAATTTTAAATGTAATATTAAATTCAAGTAAATGATGTAAGGCTGGAAGAGCCGAGTTGATACCTTTGTACAGGAAGTAGATATAAAGGCCTTTAATGTGGTATGAGTTGTACAATTCTCGAGCATCGCCTCAGATCTAAAGTGTTCATGGTCATTCAATGTAGTAAGCTTCGTCTTCGGTCCATTAGTTGTAATTGTACCTCTTAGTCTCCTATATATAGCAAGGAGACCTTTTCACTTGGAATCATATTGTATTTGGAAATTTATGTGGTGTATAAGGAAGTTTCCCCCTCGACGAGGCTTATTATCTAAAATACTCTCTTTGTGAAGGCATTGAGTACTTATTCTGAGGTTTTGTTTATGCTATTTTTATATTTATTATTAACATTTGGTAGCATATATCATTGTCTTGGGGTTTCGTTGTTGCATCTGAGACACCTTGGAATTTTTGATATACCCTATTTTCTATGATGTTTCAGAAGGAACCCCTTGGATTTTATTTAGTAGATGGATCAAGGTACATAGGGTTCAAATTTCAACTCTTGATTCTTCACACTTTCAGAGATATAGACTATGTAACATAGGGTTCTAGAATTATCCTTAATTTAGTCATCACAAAATTTTCTCTATAAAGATTTTTATGTGATGTTTCAAACCTTGAAACCCAGAGGATATTCATACAAATTATCAAGGTAGTTTTGACAAAAATTTTAGCTTCTCGTTCATCCTAATTTTGTAGATACACCTTGTGTAAGATAGTGTATCAGACTAGTCATATTAACTAGTCTCAAACATGTGTTCTAGTAAAAACAATGATATCTTTTTCAGTGAGTATCCAAATTAAGTGAGATCAATTTCATTGGACAATGCACAGTCTGTAGTATTTCTGGTGCAAGTTTTAGAATCAAATATTATATATTGTACTCTTTCCACGCTTTACAAGTACACTCTCCTGGAAGGGAAAAAAATAAGCAAGGTGTGGGGAAGTTACCATAACTTCCACTTGGCAGATCCAATTTTGATCATACCTATGGAATTGCAGAGAAGACATATTACAAAACCCAAAAAAAAAAAATTAGATCCAGAAGGGCCGAAAGTTTTTATATACAGCAGAAGAAAGATCGTCTAGTAGAACCACCTCAAAATCAAGGCTTAAAAGTGATGCTTGGCCAACATGACACCAAAAAAGGGAAATTCTACACTAAATAAGCCTGCACACATTAATACTTGGACTCCTGATGAAGGTGAAGAAATGCGTAGGGACATCAATGATTTACAAAATATGAACTACAAGGGATGATGGATTAAACTAAAGCTAAGTTGGAGGCAATAATGGATACTATGATGGATGGTTTAAAAAGGGAGATCATGGAAGGATTAAAAAATTTCCTAATAGAGAGGCCACCTGAAAGTGAAAATATATCCGTGAAATTCATGATGAGGACACAAGGAAGGTGAATCAAGACTGTAGAAACTCCAACTTTGGGTTGAATACCAACCAACTTCCTAAGATCGATATGAGGAAGCTTGATGGAAATGATCCAATCACATGGATACTTCAGATGGAGTATTTATTTGATCTACATGTCATGCCACATACAAAAAATGTTTGCATTTCTTCTTTATATTTATAACCCAATCAATTTGTGTGGTATCTATGACTTTGTTCTAAAAAATAACTTGTCACTTGGACAATTTTCATGGAAGAAATTGTTATCACTCCAAGAAACTCCTTAGGGTTGTAGTCTAAGGATGCTTGTTAACTTAGAAATAATGTGTATATATGCTTGGGACAATGGGGTCTTGTATAATCAATGTAATAGACAACTCATACATCTAAGGAAACAATGCTTTCAGGAAACAATAATCAGATCAAGTAAATTGAAAGGAGAGGATGAAGAACACTATTCTTGATTGTCAAATACAACTGAATGTAGGGCTTAATGCAAGATAGAGATAAATCCTTTACTTCAAGTCTATGAGCTCAATAAAGAGATAACAGTCTTCATGAACTAAAATAAATTGAAACAAAGTACAGAAAGGGAAAGATGGATATTTATCATATTGAAAATGAAAGGAATCTGAACTTTATTTCTGCAAATAAGAGTCTATACAGTGGCATAAAATATCTCCCAGTTTGAACCCTTTAGTGCTCCAAATGTCTTTGGCTTTATAGCCTTACAAGATGAAATCTAAATCCTTGAAAGATGGATCAGATTTACTAAAAATAGTCAAATCAAAACAAATACAACAAGTGTAGGATGAGATCCTATAAAAATGGATCTAGAATGGAAAATCAAAACAAACTAGGAAAGGTCCTATTTAATGATCTCTAAAAATAGTAGATTGCTGATGAAGTGTAGTTTTAGCCTCCCAAGGCTGTTTGATTTGGTCCTCCAAAGATAAAATTCGAATTGGTTTATGTGTCATTTGATCCCTATCATTTTGCCCTTGAAAATGACCAAATCTAGTCAAAAAATTCCCTTTTGACTTTCATCTCCAAGAATGGCCTTCAGAATTTGATTTGATAATTCATGACCAGCTTATTGAAGAAGATTTCAAACCATTCAAAACCAAAAAATATTTATCTTGGCAAAAATTCAGCTATTCTGGCCGTGACAGGCTTTCACCAGCTAATTTACCCGAAAATCTGCTCCTTAGCTGGTGAAAGGCGGAGCTTTCACCAGCTAACTAGTTATAATTCTGCCTTCTGCGCTGGTGAAAGCGTAGATTTTTTCAAAATCAATTTTCTTAGTCATAGACAGTCCATTTTGCATGCTTAAATAGTCAATCGACATATACAAATCCTCATCTTTCCAATGGTGCTTTCAAATCTTCATTTGTAGCCCGGGAAGCTAGTAAAATATTCCTTACAAGATTAGGCATCACTCCTTAAAAATGCCAGTGCATTTTTGATTGCTAACATCTGGCTCCAACTGGGATGGAGACCTCCCTGCAAGGTCTCTAAGAACTCGACAGACCTGGTGCCTTTAGTATTGGGCCATGGAGTCATTCAACCTTCAAATAAGAACTTCACCTTTCTGGATCGTGCATCAATACAACAACAACAAAATCTCTTTAGATGTTGAGCTTCAAGTTTTGGAAATAAAAAAAGCAATGTAAAGGATGCATAGAAATGCACATCATAAGTATTCCACATCAAATACTCAATTCCTTCTAGGTAAAGAAACTGCCCAATATTTTCCTCCTTATCATCTGATTTATTGCATTATCAGCATCCTGCTGATTTTTGAAGGAAACCAAGCCAAATCCCCTTGACCTGCCAGATTTTGATCCCACATAAACCTTGCATCTGAACAACTTGGATAAATAGAAAAACAAGCAAAGAGAGTTGCATCTATAACCTCTGGGCTGAGATCGCCAACAAAAATGCTATAGTGACCTGTTCTGTCTTCTCTTTTCCCACTTGCATAAGCCCAATTGACTTTAATAGCCTGACCATATATTTGTTTTCCATTAAGATGTAAAATGGAGTTTGCAGCTGATCTATGGTCATAGTAGTCCACAAAACAATAGGATGACTTTTCTTTCTTGATAAGATTGCATCCCTCTAGTGGGCCAACAACACCAAATACCTCTGCAAGAAGACCTTCTGTGACATGTACACTTATGTTACCCACATATCTAGGACAAAGGTGGCAAGAGGTCGGCATGATAGAGTGATTGTTATTGAAATATGGCCTACTGTATGAGGGCCTGTTGTTGTTGCTGCTTCAGCCTTTGCTGCAATTGTTGGTCCAACTAAACCGCCCCGGCTTGCTGCTGGGAAATCTGCTTCTGGGTGCGCCTCCAATAGTGATTGTTGGATGATGAATTTGCCAAACTTTTGACCATTCTTCAGCCACCTTGAACAGATCTGAAATTTTGAAAATACATTTTGAATGAGCAATTCACGGGCCGTTAGAAATACGAGGACTCGATGCATAACTGGATGAGAATTAAAACACTCCCACAAACGAATGAAACCAGTGGACTCCTTAACAGTTCTGAACAGAGTGGTCTATACTCATCATATTCATTTCATATATTCCAGAATATCTTGGCTGATTTGTTCAAGAAAGAAAACAAAACCCATCCCATTACTCAACCCTACTCCATCAACATCCTGCTCTTCAATAAGATACTGTTCAAAGGGTTCAACATTATCATGGCCACTACGAATCAAAAGAAGTTTGAGTGTGATACTTCTTTCTTTCTTAAGATTGTTAATTATAGCTCGTAAAAGACAGTTCTGTGGAGGAGGAAATGGCAATGCAGGATCTGTTGTTGAAGAATAATAAACAATGAGAGTAGTAAATGCATCAAGAAAGAAATTAGGACTGCCACTAGTTATGAGTGATGCCCAGCTTAAAGAATGGCAAGGATATGCCTGCTTATCTGGGGTTGAATATGACGACAACACTAGATATACAACTCGTAGGAGGGAGCTTGGCTCCAGAGCACTGAAAAGGCACTGAAGATAAATTTGATAGTCTGGGTGTACACCCTCTTCATGAAGATGGAGAAGAGGACTCCTCGGTAGGGAAAATATAAGTCTTGGCAATGATTGCAACTGTGGACAATGTGAAAATGCAACATCAAGCGAACCAGTGGTACCAGGCTTCCCAAATTCAACAATCTTGTAGGCAGCATTATATTGAGCTGTGAGAATGATAAGCTAGTCATGCAGTAACAATCTTCCCTCCTTCACACCTTGGTCCAAGGAAGCTGAAATCACCTTGTGAGCCAGGATAGAAAGTATAACTTCTGTATCAGCACTTTCATACAGCTCATTGAGATTTCTCGCTACTCCATACTGCAGTGTGCGTATTTTCAACCTCTGCTTAAGTGAATACTTTGGCCTGTCTAGGGAAATAGATCATTTCTTGAAATTTTCTTCAGGCAGTACAATGAATGTATATTGAAATGAAAATTTCAAAATAGGGGGAGCATTTGAGTTCCTACTAAAGCCATTGTTGTTCTCAAAATCAAAATCATAGGCATAAGTGGCATATGTATCACAACAGATAATATGTTGTACATTGTCATATTGTAGATCTGGGAAAAAGTGGCCGTGTGAGCGACCAAGTCTGAATTCGGGTGATGTTTTGAGCCTCAATACACAAGCAAAAGCATATGGATGACTCAACATTCAATATAAATCCTAAGGAAGTGTTGAATCATGTAATGATCCCAAACCAAATTCTTTCTTGGAATCACTAACTACTACTAATTTATTGAGTTATTAAGTGCATACAAGATTCATCAACACATGGAGATCACAATATATTCAAGATGTAGAAGCACAAGCAAATATCTGACCTTTTTATTATGAGAAATGTAAGATCAATACAATAGATGGCCGATCTAGCATAAACCTCAGATGGCCGTCAAAGCAATATATATGAGCTGCTACAAAATGCTCCCGCTAATACAAAAGATGCCTCCAAAGGATGAATAAGAAATGAAGATCAATACAAGCAGATCTGAATGCCAAACTCTCCAGCTGAAGAATGCCACACTCCAATAGAAGGATGAAACCCTCAATAACTCGGTCCTACTGCCAAAAGTATCCAGTCACCCTAATAAATATGCCAACTGATAGATCGGGTGATGGTAAGAACAACCCAGGTGACCGGATTTCCAGGATCCCTCTCAATCTCTGTAGATCTGAAATTCCCCACTGAATGGTGTGCCCCACTAGATGAATGAAACCCTAGATAATTTGGCCCTGCTGCCAAAAGTGACCAATCACCCTAATAAATATGCCAACTGATAGATCAGGTGATGGTAAGAACAACCCAGGTGACCGAATCTCCAAGATCCCTCTCAATCTCTATAGATCTGAATTCTTCACTGAATGGTGTGCCCCACTGGATGACTGAAACCCTAGCTGGTTCGGCCCTAATGAAGGAGGCCTCCAAATGATTTGAAACTCTGCAAGAATATAGATCGATCTATGAGAATCCCGTGGGAGAATTTTTGGGCTTAGATCTCAAGCCGATCTCCCTATATCTGAGTTTTACTGAATCACAGGACATCCCCTATGCCTCCACAATGTCCCAATCTGCAGACAAATATAGAATGATGATAACCCTCTAGAAAATCCCTCAAACTGATGGTCCTGCCCCTGCAAACAAAACCCAACTGTCAGAATGGCCCTAGGCCCTCAGGATAAGCTGGATCGAACCTCCCTCGATAAACTGGCCTTGATACTAGAATGGTGTGGAGGAGTCTTTCATCCCGAGACCAAGCTGTGGAACAAGGTGAGTGGATATTTCACCACTGAGTTTCTCCCAAGGGTTTGTACAACAAAACCCCCAAACTGAATTCTCAAGAGCAATAGCAAATGCTAATCCAAAACCAGAATGAATAATAGGTGCAC
>ML787630.1:102170-169708 GCA_009831015.1 Picea engelmannii
TTCTGTCTTGGTCAAATAGCACATAAATAAACATTTTATGTTGCCATGTATAATCTCAAGTATTCATGAGCTAGCCACAACCTGCAACTTGGAATCTCATGTGAAATATGGTGTAATGATATCATGACATAGTATTTCAATCCGATGAAGATAGTCACAATGAATTGTTCCGTCCTGCTGAGCCTGTAGCCTGAAAACTTGAAACCTGCCTGTAGACTACCTGTTTATTCAATAACCAATAACTGAAAGAATCTACTTACTTAGATGAAGAGCTTATTCTCCTACTCCTACTCTAACCGGATCTGCAATCGGGTTAGGTAAAGGCTGATTTCCATAACAACCATTCAAGTAACTTCAAAAGTTAAGAAACCTTGTCTCTATCACTGCTCAACAACTGATGTTTTAAATGTAAGAATGGTGAATAAAACTCATTCATGAAACTATACTTACCCACAAACGACGACAAGCTAAGGAAATATGAAATCTTCAGATCCTTTGAAAAATATATGTCCATGAAAGCTGCCACTAGAGCTTTAAAAGGAAGATAAGTAACATGCTGCTCCTCGAAAAACAACTGCACATCTATGGCAGCCTCCTGCTTAGCCATGACTATTCTTCTGCAAGAAGACTGATCATCTTCTTGTCCTCTTGAGATCAACTCGTGATCATCAAAAACTACAATTTCATTATCAGAATAATGCTCACAAGAGGATAACAAAACAGGATTTCCATCACATGGATTAGGATCAGCTGAGAACATATAATTTATTATGCAATCATCAGTCATCATAGGCTCTTCTTGATTTACAAATTGATCATAAGCTTCACAAGCATACCTGTCTCTAGAATATTCTACCAATGTTGACAAATTCAGATCCGAATCTGAAATAAGCTCATATGTTTTCTGTTGTTCTAAATCTGCTTCACACTCATTACCTCCCTGCTCAAAATCTGAACCATACTGACATTATTTTTGCTCATGTGCAAGCAAATTGTCAAAGTCAACCTGCTGTCGGATCCTCCTGGAAGCACAAATATTCTCCTCCACCTCTTGAGCATCTTCAAACAAGTTCCCTAATGATGAAGACTTCCTTTATAGCAAGAGAAGGAAAAGTTCATTATGCTGAGCCATAAGATAGTATACCATGGCAACAATCTCAGTAGGCTAAATCTCCAATGGGATGCCATAATAAACACGGTAAAACCTTCTATTGAAAACAGGCAAGGCTTCATCCTGCTCTCGTTTCAAAGCATAGAAATCAGTGAGGTAAGAATCTAAAGATTTGTATTCGCCCCAATACTTCATGAAAGAATTAGAGAACTCAATCCAAGAGCCAATTCAATCAGCTCTCAGACCCTTAAACCATGTAGCAGCATCTTTGATCAAAGATTTTGAAAACATTCTCATGATCACATCTTCAAGCGTAATTGAAAAATGATCAAAAAAATCCAAAAAGGATTCCAAGTGTCTCTCAGCTGACGCTTGATTCTCTCTAGAAAACCAAGGGAGATATTCATAACAGTCAGCCGGATGAGGATGAAGAAAAAGGGGCAGCTTTAAAGGCTTGAACATCTTCATCCGGATCTTAACTTGAAAGACTGTGGGTTGCTCACGAGAGATAGTAAGTTGTTGACAAGGTTCAGAAATTATGGCAAGAGGGGCTGAGATCTGGACAGGGTCTGAAATAATTTCTATCTTTTCAAGGTCATATGGATGATCAGATTATGAAGGAAAAGAAATACAATGGTCATCTTTATGAATGGGTTGAGGTAAGACTACCGAATCTACATTTATAATGCAAGGCTGCAGGATTTCTTCTTCTAAAGACGGATATATACAAGAAGGATGATGATTTTTTGAATATACACAGCAGAAAATAATTATCTTTACATGTGAAGGGAAAAACACGAAAGAGATGATAAAGAAATACAACAGTTCATGAAGCAGACTAATGAACTGATACCTGGATTTTGATTTGAGCCTCTTCATCTTTTATCAACAGGATCCTCCCCAATGGAGTCTTTGAACGTGGAGTCCCCAGATAGATTCTTACAAGCAATATAATGCTCAGCCTTTGTCTATCATCAAAAGCTGAAACTATGTCATCTCCCATGGAAGCTTGCTTCATTCTCCTCTCCCCGACAATGGCGCCAATTTGTTATCACTCCAAGAAACTCCTTAGGGTTGTAGTCTAAGGATGCTTGGTAACTTAGAAATAATGTGTATATATGCTCGGGACAATGGGGTCTTGTATAATCAATGTAATAGAGAACTCATACATCTAAAGAAACAATTCTTTCAGGAAACAATAATCAGATCAAGTAAATTGAAAGGAGAGGATGAAGAACACTATTCTTGATTTCCAAATACAACTGAATGTAGGGCTTAATGCAAGATAGAGAGAAATCCTTTACTTCAAGTCTATGAGCTCAATATAGAGATAACAGTCTTCATGAACTAAAATAAACTGAAACAAAGTACAGAAAGGGAAAGATGGATATTTCTGATATTGAAAACGAAAGGAAATTGAACTTTATTTCTTCAAATAAGAGTCTATATAGTGGCATAAAATATCTCCCAGTTTGAACCCTTTAGTGCTCCAAATGTCTTTGGCTTTATAGCCTTACAAGATTAAATATAGATCCTTGAAAGATGGATCAGATTTACTAAAAATAGTCAAATCAAAACAGATACAACAAGTGTAGGATGAGATCCTATAAAAATGGATCTAGAATGGAAAATCAAAACAAAATAGGAAAGGTCCTATTTAATAATCTCTAAAAATAGTAGATTGTTGATGAAGTGCAGTTTTAGCATCCCAAGGCTGTTTGATTTGGTCCTCCAAAGATAAAATTCGAATTGGGTGATGTGTCATTTGATCCCTATCATTTTGCCCTTGAAAATGACCAAATCTAGTCAAAAAATTCCCTTTTGACTTTCATCTCCAAGAATGGCCTTCAGATTTTGATTTGATAATTCATGACCAACTTATTGAAGAAGATTTCAAACCATTCAAACCCAAAAAATCCCGATATGGGAAAAAATTCATCTATTCTGGCCATGACAGGATTTCACTAGCTAATTTACTCGAAAATCTGCTCCTTAGCTGGTGAAAGGTGGAGCTTTCACCAGCTAACTAGTTATAATTCTGCCTTCTGCACTGGTGAAAGCGCACATTTTTTCAAAATCAAATTTCTCAGTCATGGAGAGTCCGTTTTGCATGCTTAAATAGTCGATCGACATCTAAAAATCCTCAGCTTTCCAATGGTGCTTTCAAATCTTCATTTGGAGCCCGGGAAGCTAGTCAAATATTCCTTTCAAGATTAGGTATCACTCCTTCAAAAATGCTAGTGCATTTTTTATCGCTAACAGAAATGATAGCACACTGTGAAGATACAAGGATCAATACCTTCTTTACCCAATTGATAAATATCAAGCAAAAGGGTTCAGTTTCAAAGCATATTGAGAACTTCCAAAGATTGAATATAAAGGTAACATATATTCCAGATGAGAATGGCCTAAATGATGTATTCATAGGAAATTTAAAGGATAACATTCAACATGAGGTTCACCTTTGGGAGCCCAAATCATTGGAGAATGTGTTCAGGGTGGTGGGAAATGTTGAAAGTTAAAATATGGCTATGGCTACTACAAGGACCACTCCTAACATCTATCGAGAGAATAATGTTCCTTGTTCTAAAACAACTCAACAATTGAAGGAAAGAAAATAAAAAGATTTATGCTTTAACTATGACAACAAGTATAGTAAGGGACATAATTGTTGTGAGAAGAAATTAATCTACATAGATTGTGAAGAGAAAGAAGAACAAGAACAAGAACAAGAAAAAGAACCATATCAATATGAAAATGTAGAAGATATTTCTTCTGAAGAGTTGAATCCCACGATATCATGTAATGCATTGGCTGGAACTAGCACTCCTCAAACCCTCAAGATCGAAGGATATATAAAAAAGAAAAAGGTAATAGTGCAAATTGATTCTGGTAGTACTCATATTTTCATTCACTATAAATTAGCCAAATCTCTCAATTGCTTTATATATCCAATGCCAGAGTTTCAAGTAATGATTGCAAATGGAGGAACTATAAATTGCTCAGGAAAATTCCATAAGATCAATCTTACTATGGGGTAATATGTAATTAATATTCCAATGATTGTTATACCCATGGGTGGTGTTGATTTTGTAATAGGAGTCTAATGGTTACAATCATTGGGAACAATGGCTTTTAATTTTCAAGAAATTTTCATGAAATTTTCATTGGAAGGAAAGGAAATAGAGTTAAGGGTTATCACAAAGAAACCCAGTAATGTGGTAAGCTCTAATGGAATGAAAACATTATTGAAAAATAAGTATCAGGGTGTAATTGTACAACTATGCTCACTAGATGTTCAAACATCTAAGCCATATATTCCCCTAGATCTCCAAGGGATCATTGATAAGCATTCCAAAGTATCTGAATATATTCCCATTGGTCTTCCACCCACTCGAAATCATAATCATGTTATTCACCTAATTCCTGGGAGTGTTCCTCCTAACATTAGGCCTTAAAGATACACTTATGCCAAAAATAGTGAAATTAAGGGTATGGTTGAAGAAATGTTAGAGGCTAGCATTATTATACCTAGCCAAAGTTCTTATTCCAAACCCATGGTAATGGTACTCAAGAAAGAGGGCTCATGTCGTATGTGTCCAAATTATAGAGAGTTCGACAAGATCACTATTAAATATGAGTTTCCCATTCCTGTGATTGATGAATTGTTAGATGAACTACGTGGAGAAATATATTTCACAACGTTGGATCTTTGTTCAATGTATCATCATATTAGAATGAAGGAAGAAGATATCCCAAAAAAAAACATTCTGAAATCATGAAGGACATTGTGAATTTTTGTTCATTCCTTTTGGTGTTACGGATGCACCTTCCACATTCCAAGGGTTGATGAATTTTCCCTTCCTTCAAAAATTTGTGTTAGTATTTTTTGATGATATAATAATCTATAGCAAGTCTTGGGAGGATCATGTTCGATATGTTGACAAGGTGCTACAACTACTAAAGGAGAAACAACTATATGCCAAACCATCCAAATGTTTCTTTGGGGTGAAGGAGGTAGAGTATTTGGGTCATATTGTATCTCATGAAGGTGTCAAGGTAGAACCTAACAATATTAAGGCTACAATGGACTGGCCAATTCCCAAAACATTGAGAAGATTAGAGTATTTTTGGGTTTGACAGGTTAATACCACAAGTTTTTTCGGAACTATGGAAGAATAGAAGCACCTTTAACGAAATTAACTAAGAAGGATGCATTTTCATGGACTCCAGAGGTAATTCAATCTTTTGAACAACTTACAGAGGAGATGTGCAAAGTTCATGTCTTGACCACACCAGACTTCACAAAAACCTTTATTGTGGAATGTGACACCTTGGGAAATGGCATTGGTGTTGTTCTAATGAAAGAAGGAAAGCCCATTTCTTTTGAAAGTAGACCACTCAAGGGAAAGGACTTACAAAAACCCATTTATGAGAAGGAAATGATGGAAATACTACATGCATTGAAGAAATTGCATCGTTTGCTAATAGGTAGGCACTTCAAGGTCAAAACAAATCATGATAGTCTTAAATACTTCTTGGAACAAATACTATCTTCGGAATAACAACACAAATGGGTGACCAAGATGTTGGGTTATGATTTTGAAATCATCTACAAAAAAGGGAAGAAAAATGTTGTGGAAGATGCACTCTCAAGAAAGGATGAAGATGTTGAGGTATTTCTTTGTGCTATATTAATGAGGGATGATTTTAAAGATGAAATTTTATTTTAAAATGTATAAACCTTCGCGAATATTAGTAATCCTTCATATGCCAACTATAAATGTTTGGCAATATTTTTGTAAAAATATTCAAATTTCTAATGATTTTATATAGTTTGTATAAATGTTTGGCTATTTTTAAGGTAAATTAATGTTATCCTATGGAATTTGGGTGAATCATTTTTAGAATAGCGAATTATTTTTTGGAAAAAACCATGGAAAATTAGCCCATGATAAAATTTAGCCCCTAAAATCATCCCTGCAATTTCTCAATCATCCAACCCGATAGGATAATAGAAGTGAGGAATGAATGGAAGAATGAAGAAAACATGTGTACTCTCATTCAAAGGTTGCAACACGATTCTAGTGCATCAGACACATTTACATGGAAAAATGATTCACTATGGTACAAAGACCTCTTATATTTATGTAAGAACCCCAAACTCAAACAAAAGGTACTCTTGAAATTGCACACCTCTCTGGTAGGAGGGAACTCAAAAAAATTTAAAACCTACCATAGGGTCAAGAAGGATTTTTTTTGGGATGGCCTTAAAACTGATGTTCAAAGGTTTGTGGCAGAATGTTTGGTTTTCTAACAAAATAAGATGGAAACAATTAATACCTCGAGTCTTTTACAACCTTTAGCCATCCCAAGTCAATGTTGGGAGGAGGTTTCCATGGATTTCATCACAGGGTTGCCAAAGTTTGAAGGAAAGAGTTTCATCATGGTGATTTTTGATAGACTGACCAAGTGCACACACTTTTGTGCACTCTCTCATCCTTTCAAATCCGGTACATTTTCCACCGCATTCATGGAGACAGTTCAAAATATACATGGAAGCACAAAGATTATTATAAGTGACAGAGATCCAATCTTTAGTGGACATTTTTGGACATAATTATTTTCTTGTTTGGGTACTCAATTGGCTCATAGCTCATCTGATCATCCTCAATATGATGGACAAACTGAGATAGTGAAAAAATGTATGGAAGGATACCTTCATTTCTTTGTATCTGATAAACAAATACAATGGTTCAAATGGTTACCCTTGGCAGAATGGTGGTATAACACTTCCTTTCATACTACAAAAAAAATTACACCATTTATGGAACTCTATGGATATCACCCACCTTCCATCACTTCTTTTCTAAACAAAAAATATAAGGTTCAAGCAATGGAAAATCACATCGAACATCAACAACAAGTTCTCCAACTCTTAAAGGAAAACCTAACCATGGCACATAATCGCATGAAACAATAAGAAGATCAACATAGTACTGAAAGAAATTTTGAAGTAGGGGATTGGGTATTTTTAAGACTACAACCATACAAACAGATGTCCCTCAAGAAAGATAATAAGGATAATAAATTATCACCAAAGTACTATGGCCCTTATAAGGTGTTGCAAAATATTGGTACTATGGCATACAAATTGGAGTTTCCTACATCTTCGTGAGTACACCTAGTTTTCCATGTTTCATGCTTAAAGAAGGTTATAGGTGACAAGATCCCATTTCAAAATATATTTCCTGAACTTAATGAGGAAGGAAAAATCATATTGGATCCTGAAGCTATGACTAACAAAAGAATTTTCCAGCTCAGGAATAGATCCATTTCAAAGTATCTCATTAAGTGGAGGAAACTACCTATTGAAGATTCCACTTGGGAAGATGAGTCTTTTATACAGAAGCATCTAAAATTACTCAAGCGTTGTGGAAAACACTTGTCTGAAGCAGAGGGGCATGTTAAGCCATAAATAGTGGCACATCACCCATTAATTGGGGCATAATACATTAGTGATGTTATTTTATTTATGTCGTCTTGGGTATATTAATTCTAATTGTACCTCCTAGTCTCCTATATATACCAAGGTGACATTTTCATTTGGAATAATCTTGTATTTGAAAGCTTATGTGGTTTATAAGGAGGTTTCCACCTATTGGCCCTTGACCAAGTTTTGAAGACTACTTGGTCATACTTGACCACTTTTGGGACTACGACAACTTGCCAAGGAAGGAGCACAACGCGAAGCAGAAAATAAGGAAGCAAGACCTATTTTGGGGTCTATTTTAGGGTTTTTGGGTTGATGTAATGGGAAAGGGATGTCGGCCTGTGGGTTTACCCACGTTTAGGCCCATTTTGTAATCTATAAATAGGCAATATATATAGTAAGATAGGAGGGAGATAGTAATATAGTACATCTATGTGATGTATGAATGGAAGTTTAGTGCTAGTATTTGGATCTATGTGATCCAATGTATCTTAGAGTTCTCTGTGCATGATATAGGAGAGCTAAGTGTAGGTTGTTATAGTCTTTTGCTGAAGAGCAAGGAAGAAATATCTAGCGAGCTGCGCAGATCTTCTATCCTGTGCGAAGTAAGGTTCTTTAAATCTCTGTGCTATAACTGCTTGCCCAAGATAATATAAAGAAGACTTTGTGGGCATAGCCCCAGTGTGTGGGTGAACCACGGTAACTGTGTGTATGGTGTTTTGTGCTTCACTCTTATGTATTTATATCTTTCTTGTCTAAGTGCTTGATGTGGTTAAGTAGATCTAGTATGCTTTGTGTTGTTGAAGAATGAATGAACATTACATCTGATATATGAGATGCTCAGTGCTTGATCTGTTGAATCTAACCTATCTTTTTGTCGATAAGTACTTAGTATAAGTATTCATTGTGATTCTCTGTGCCTTCTACGAAGTTCCTTAATGAACGTATAGTAAGGAACAATTGATGCTAAGTGCAATGTAGGAAAGATAATCAAGATCTGTGTCCCAGCTAAGTTGCAGACACCTGAGTCTTGCAACCACCCCTGCCTCTACCTCAGGTGAGACTTCATATTCTTTGCAGGTGTTTTTGAAAGGGTCGGTAGTTAGGGATTTGTTGGTGTGCCCTTGAGCATTGAACCCTGGGTTTTCCCCTGTGCCAACAAATAGTACCGTTGTCGAGACCTGGAACTGTGATTGTTGGGAACTGAAGAAGAAGAAGCTTTGTGTGAAATAAGATCTGTGTGTAGATCTATTGCCCTAGTGCGCAGTGTTCTATTTGACCTGTGAAGCTTTGTGCCGAGAAAAGAGGTCAGATCTAAATAAAGTGAGGTCAAATCTGAAGGAAAGAAGTTAGATCTGTGAAGAAAGAGGTCATATCTGCAAGAAAAAGGTAAGATTTGTAAGCTCTATACCTTGATAAAGGTAAGAATAGTTAAAAGTCTTAGATCTGGAAGCTTTGTGCTCTACAAAAGTAACATAAGTGATTTTTTAATTTTTTTTTTTGTTTCTAAAGCATGGATCTAGGTATGTTTGATAGATTTTGTCCTAGCTTCAAAACTAGGGCATTAATAGATGAAATAAAATTTGATATGAATAGATTTGATAAATATAGTGATAGATATGTTATACCTATGTATCAAAAGAATGTCTGGACTAACAAGTGGATGCAGGATCCTAGAATTTTTTTTTTGCAGGCTAGCCATGATGATCTTGGTGCACAGTCCAGAAGGAGTTGGGGAACATCTAAACAGATGAGAGGATTAACCCTTTGTTATAGTTGCAGACGATCGGGACATCTTGCTAGAGAATGCCCTGGGAGAAGACTTAGTTGCCTCTGTTGTAAGGCTATGGACCATGAAGTATTGGATTTCCCTAGAATGATTGCTAGGCTTGAGAAGTTGAATATGGAACAAGCCAACCCTGAGGGAGATAAAGAGACCAAGATTATAGAAGAAACCCAGAAATAATAAGAAAAGATATTGCTATAGATGAAAGATACCTTGAATGACCATCGACATGTTAGGCTATCAGAGATCTTCAAAAAAAAGGAGCAAATCAAGGAAAGAATAGGTGACTTTGACATTGACTGTACTCTTGCTGAAGAAGTACAAGTGAACATTATGCTAGAAAGAACTTGGGAGGCTATAGGAAATCCTACCGTGATTCCTTCCTTAGGAGGAACAAGTTTCTTCAGAGGAAAGCTAGTAACCCTATGTGGAAGGCTCTCCCAGATACCTATGACTGTCAATGGAACTTCGACAGAGGAAGTCTTTGAGATCATTAAATTTGTTGAAGACACCACCCTGTTTACCATGCTCATAGTGAAACCCTGGATTGATAGAGAACATGCCAAACGAAGAGAATAAGAAAAATCTTTGGAACAAAATAAGCAAGAGTTAAAAGAATTTATGACTAGAAGGATCACGCACTTGATTGAAGAACATAAGAGAAGATCACAGATATTTAATATTAGTACCTCCAATGTCGAAGCTAAGAGAGCAATTGAGGATCTACAAAAGATCGAGTTACCTATTTTTGATACAGAAAATGTATTATCAAGGAACCATAAGAAAGATTTTCCATAGCGCGAAGTAACTATGAACATAGAAGATACACATCAGAATGGTAAAATCATTACTGAGACGAAACTCACTGGGAAGAAGGCTAGGAAGTTAAGAAAGAAGAGGTCTAATACTGTAAGGTCACAAGAGTTTCTAGAGGACACTTCACAGCAAGAAGAATTACAGAATTGGAGCTTCGCCGAGATATCAAAACAACGACAGAGAGTACTTTGCCATGACGAAGCAGTATAGCTGTTGGAACCAATATACTTGTTCGACCGCCACTTCAAATGGATAGAAAATAAGTTATGGGTTACCACTAGACCGTTGGATAGCACTAGAACGGATAAGAACAGAATTAATGAAGGCCACAGGTCCATTGCAAGTACACCATTGCTGAGATTGCCTACTTAACCTGTCATGCCACACACCAAGAATACATTTTGCCAACTGAGAATTTGAGCACAAAACCTGAGATTTACTTACCCTGAGATCATTGCCTTACTATTCACTATCATCTCTGAATTCCTGCTGCACACGAGCCCATTGATGCAAATTTGTATGTCGAATGAGCTCAGCACTGCTAACAAATTTATTGAAGAATTTCTAATTGATTTAATGACCGAGATAGTCATGTCAGAATGCAGAATGTATACAGGTGTACAGGCATCATCCTCGAGCACACTTCCAGCTTCCCCTTCCACTGCTCGAGTAGGACCATCTCGATTTCCTTCAGAAAGATGATATAAGCTTGGAAACAACTTCTCCACTGTGATGATGATCCCAACAATCTTACCTAAATATATTCCACCACTAGGCAAACCCGTAAATTGAGACTCTGTACCTAGAGACTTCGACTATGCTGTAGTCACTACGTACCTCCCGAAAGGGGTGCATACAGTTCATGTTAACCAGGAGAAGCTCACCACCCTGAAATTCAGTGATTTTAACCTTGGAGATCGCAAGGTATACAGTATGCTAGCTCCGCACAAGTATTTGACTATTACAAAAGGAAAGAACCCCAAGATTGTACCGCAACAATGGACCCATAACCTTATGCAGTCAACCCTCCTCAACGTAATGAAGATTCCACATTTTGGGAAGTAACAGGAAGTAAATGCATGTGTCTGACTCTTGTTGTCCTGCTACCATAGAGGATACCTATGGTTGGACCGACGCATCATTGTGGATCCGATTCTAATCAATTAGATCACTGGGCTAAGCATGCAGGGCCCTGAACCACAAGACTTTTACCCTGGAAAGACCACAGATTGTGCTCTTGCTCAACAAATAAAAGACACATATGGCGATCTGGATAAAGGCACGTGAGGTTACAAGGTAGCCTCCATTGAGAATGCAACAGTACGCTTTGGTTGCCAGCTGATCACATAAAAGTTAGTCTGAAAAAATAGATCTACATAGGTGACCGGATTTGTAGTTGACCTCGCAGAGAAGTGCACAGAGGGACTACAAATGAACTGGTAGAAATACCTCATAAATCAACTAGAGCTTGACTGTAGACAAGTGCAGGACCAAGGGTATGAGTTCCACTTTAACTGGTTTCTCATGCTCATTGCCTTCATCGCATGGGAACTACCTAAGGGAGCCACCTTTTCAGAGATCGAGCTCTTCGAACCTCTGGCCGCAAAGTTTTTTATGCTGTGTTACTCTAGTGACATGAACAAATAGTGGAAGTCCAATGCCATCTTCCATGTGTACTACACTCAATTGAGGAATTCCATTCAATCTACACTGCGCAATACACCCAACACTCTTCATAGTTTTTGACCTTTGATGAAATTCAATGTAGATCGTCACTTCACCTACATCACGAAATGCATAGACGATCACAAACAACAAATCTAGTCATATTACAAGCTGACAGAAGATGACCTGGAGGAGATCACCAAGGAATGGTCGTCATACCTCCTTGTTGCAGCAAATCTCGTAGATATGTCCGACGTAGATAGCCCTGAAGCTATGCCAGATACACCAGGACCGTGTAAGCCTAAGAAGGATGTGGAAGTTCAAGATATCCACAACACATCCACGAAGACTGCTTCACTATCACTTGCAAAGGGAGGTGATGAGGAAGAACTAGGGGGCACAAAAGTTGAACAGAGCAAAGGCAAGGTTACCCTAGCCAGGGACAAGGCAGATCCCTCCAAGAAAAGGAAGACTACCCCACCAAGGCCCTCATCCAAAAAGAAAACTAAGGCCACCCGGACCACGTTTAAGACTACACTTACCCCTGATTATTTTGACTTCCTAATTGCCGCACTGAATGATGTTTCATTAGAGCTCACGAAAAAGCAAGAAGCAAAGCAGGAGGAGCTATTCTACCAGATCACGGACAAATTTAAAGAAGCACAATAAGCACTTCAGTCCATCCAAGCAGTTCCTATAACACTGATAGCAATGGAAATATTAGGAACATGCGATGAGCCCACACAATTATGCCAGATGACCGAGAAAGTCGAAGCTCACCTTCGACAAGCTCAAGAAGACATAGTGAAAGCCACCCAAGATTTGGTGCAAGCACATAGCACACATGAAGAGAAACAGAGAAAGGCCGCACAGGAGCAACTTGACTTATAAGCGAAATGGGAGGAGGAAAAAGCCTAGTTACAACAGAGAAAGGACCAGTTTCTAGCAGAGTGATGCAGGAGCATCCACAATTCATCATATGAACCAGCGCGAGGAGAAAGAAGATGACAGTTGGACAAGCCAGCAACCTTTTTGATTTTGAATTTTACTTTGGTATTGTTGCGCCGCCGTTTCACTAAAGGCATTCAAAGCTGAGCGCATTTGAAATATAATGTAGATAAGGAGGCATTTAACAGTTTTAAATGCTGGTAGATAGGGCTAGCTGTAGATTAGACAGTTTCATCTTCCAGGAGGGAAAACGAATATAGGCACCCTCCTTGTGTAATTGATTGTTGTTCAGCATTAGAATAGAAGAAGAGGAAGAATAGAGCAGAGAGCTTGTGAAGGAACTCCATGTACAGACATTGAATTAATAGGAAATCTTTTATTCAATTCGATGGATGTGTTTAGTCTCTTTGTGTTGTTGATATTATGCTTTTGCATACTTGCTTCTTTATATGCTTATCTTCTATATGCTGCTTATGTGATTGCATATCAGGTTAGAAACCTGAGAGAATGAGTTTCAATTGTTTCTCTGCTTGAGCCAGGAGATTCCTGCATAGAGTGCAGTTGAATTCCTCCGCATAGAGTGCGTCGAGGAGGCTAAGTAGCTGAACCTTTGTTCTTGTTTTCCCATGGTGAATTGGGATTGTTCAAGTCGTGCAGGTGAGTGCAGGTTAGATGCGAGGCTTAGTAACAAGCCTAGGTAAAGAAAACTCGGAAAGACTTCAATGCTTTGAAGGCCCTTGAAGTCGGGCACAAGAAGTGCATGAAAGTCCTCTGAAGGAGTCAGAAGGACAATGCTCAGGAGAGATAGTTCTTTTGTTCGTTGTGGGAGCCGACCCCAGCGAAGTCGCACAGGACGAAGGTGGTAGAGTGGAGGATTCTCTAGAGGAAGAGAATCTACGGGTTGAAATCCCCGTGAAGTTCCACGAAGTCCTG
The DNA here is from genome assembly GCA_009831015.1 of Picea engelmannii. Taxonomy (NCBI): domain Eukaryota; kingdom Viridiplantae; phylum Streptophyta; class Pinopsida; order Pinales; family Pinaceae; genus Picea; species Picea engelmannii. The sequence goes on from ML787630.1 coordinate 115,923, forward strand.
AGGACTGTCAGATCGTGGAGAAGATGCGTGGAAGATAACCCGTGAGCACAGGTGGAGAAGAGTCAAAGTCCATCGGGCTTCGGGGTCTCGGCATTCGGGGATTTATAAGGCGAGAGGTTTACACCTCGTGAAATCGCGAATCGCGATTTCCTGAATCGATCTGAGCCATTGATCGGAGAAGGGACACGTGGCACAGGATCCTTGAGGATCGGGGTTCGGCGTTCAACATTTCCTAGGGCAAGAGTCTCATACTTTTCGAAATGGCGACAGGCGATTCCCCGAATTAACTGGAGACGTCAATCTTCAGGAGGACAAGTGGCTACATATCTTGATAAGTCGGGATTCGGGGTTTTGCAAGGTCTGTGACCTTGTGCAACAGGAACAGCGATCTCCCGAATCGCGATTTCCCAATAGTGTTAGTGGGAGACAGGTGTCAAGGGCTTAGATCTCCCCATGGGATGTTGACCGGTGGCATCGGGGTTCGACATTCGGAGGATGGCGAGGTGAGAGTTTTATACCTCGTGAAATCGTGAATAGCGATTTCCCGAATTAACGGGAGCCGTTGATCATCAGAGGGATGTGTGGCATTAGATCCCGGAGATCGAGACATCGGAGTTCGGGGTTTCCAACAGCAAAGAAAACTTGCATCGTGGATTCGCGATCCGCGAAATCCCGAAGGGACGTGGCGAGTGGGACCACATGTGTTAGTGGAATCCACGTGGAGTTGGAGCGGGAGTCGGGGATCGGGACTTGGTAGGTCCTGTGAAACGGGGCCGCGGAAACTGCGAACTCCCGATCGGTGATTTCCCAAGGTCACAGGTGTGTGGGGTCCAAGTGACGGCAGCGAGGACACGAGCCATCGGAGTTCGGGGTTCGGTATTGCAAGAAGAACGCGACATCACAATTGCCGATTTCCCGATAGGGAAATTTCTGAATAGAAGTTGTTGACTGTTGACTATTCGGAGTTCGGGGTTTGGAGGTTAGAGCTATCAGTGGATCGTGTTCGCGTGACCCGCGGGTCCCCAAGTCACGATATCCTGATTTCCATAGGAGTTGTTGTGGGTGACTCGTGACTCCCGAGAGGAGATGGAAGAGCTTAGACGCTTCGGGCCCGTGTGCGAAGAAGGTCCTGGTGGAGCGGCCTGCTCGGTGAGGGACAGGCTACGTCAGAGTGGTATCAGAGCCCGAAGATCTTGTCTGTATATTGCAGGCGAGAGAAGAGAGGAGGAGGAAAGGAAAGCACTCTGATACTCACGACTTGCGTCAGAGTGGTATCAGAGCGGGAGTACCTTTTCTTTCTGAAGCAGAGATAGAAGAGATATAATGCCGCCCAGGAGGGAAAGGCAGTCACCTGATCGTGAGGATAAAGATGCCCGAAGAAGGGGCAGGCAAGTAGGGAATCCAGCAGGTAACCCAGAGATGGAACGAAAAATACGAGATCTCAGGGCAAGACTCGAAGATATGGAGGCCACCCAGAGGCGTGGAGCGGGTGCAGCAGAGTTCAGCGATCCTGAGGTTGAAGAGGAAGCTGGACACGACCAAGAAGAGGTCATCGTAGAAGATGCCTTGATAGAGAGGTTGATCAGAGCCATTTCGAGGATGAGCTCGAAGACGAAGATGGATATTCCCGTCTATGAGGGAAATCTAAATGTAGAGGAGTTGTTGGATTGGATCCGAGCACTCGACACCTACTTCGATTAAGAAGACATCGAAGAGGACAAGAAAGTAAGGCATGCCGTCACGAAGTTGAAGGGACATGCAGCCTTATGGTGGGACGAGCTGCAGACAGACAGACGTTCCAAAGGCAAACAGAAGATAAAGAGCTAGGACAGGATGATTGCTAAGATGAAAGCAAAATTCATCCCCAGAGACTACCAGATCACTCTGTTTAGGTGCATGTAGAACCTGAGGCAGAAGTTGATGACGGTGAAGGAGTACACCGAAGAATTCTATAGGCTCAACATTCGAGCTGGTCATCGGGAAAGTGATGACAAAAAGGTGGCGAGATATATAAATGGTCTCAAGTATGATATTCAGGATGAGTTGAGCATGGTTACTGTCTGCACAGTTGAGGGTGCGTACCAGATGGCTCTAAAGGCTGAGGAGAAGCTGAAACACAAGCAGGGACAGCGAGGGCGAGGCAGAAGCCAGCCTAGAGGCAAAGCAGTTGCCCAAGAAAGAACGCAAAATCCCAAGGAGGATTGGAAGAGACCTCATGGGAGAGATGAAAGAGGTGGAACCTCATAGCAGAGGAAACCAGTTGCTGATCCGAGGAGACAACAAACGGGTCAACAAGGAGATTACGCTGATGCCAACACTTTCCCTCGTACCCGAGGTAGAGGAAGAGGCAGAGGAGGAATTATCACATGTTTTACGTGTGGTAAAGACGGTCATAAAGCCGTTGACTGTCCAGAGAGGAAGATGGACAGAGGAAACATTCATGTTGCTGAGGCGCAGAGGCGTGATGCCGAAGATGAAGACGCTGGAAGTGGGAAGTCACTAATAGTGCATAAGGTTCTCTTGAAACCTGAGAAAGAAGTGGACACAGCTCAAAGATGCCGACTGTTCCGGACGACTTGCAAGACCCAGGGCTGGAAATGCAAGGTTATAGTGGATAGTGGGAGCACAGATAATCTCATTTCGACCGAGATGGTGGAGAAACTGGAGCTGAAAATGAACAAACACCCGAGTCCATACAAAGTGACGTGGCTGCAGAAAGAACACCAGGTATGTGTTACGAGACAATGCTTGGTCAATTTTAAAATGGGTGATTATAAGGATGAGATTATATGTGATGTCATTCCCATGGATGTCTGTCATGTTTTATTGGGGAGACCATGGCAGTTTGACAGAAGTGTGGTTCATGATGGGAGAATGAACACATACACCTTGGAGAAGGATGGTAAAACACATACATTGCTTCCGGGGAAAGATAAGGAAGTGAAGCCGGAAGTGAGTAGTACCATACTTCTCATGAGTGGGAAAGAACTTCTAATAGAGATGGAGAAGGATGAGGATCCACAGTTCTTTGTTGTCAGGAAGCCGATAATTGTCCTGACAAGCACAAGAGTGGACGAGTTTCCAGAAGAGATTCAGGAACTGCTTGGAGAGTTCGCTGATATCATCGTGGACGAACTACCTCGTTCGTTGCCACCGATGAGGAGTGTGAGTCACCACATTGACCTCATACCCGGAGAAAGTTTTCCAAATAAGGCAGCATACAGGTTGACACCTCAGGAGAACGAGGAAGTCAAAAGGTAGGTACAGGATCTGCAGGACAAGGGACTAGTGAGAGAGAGTCTAAGTCTGTGTGTTGTTCCGACAATACTGAGTCCAAAGAAGGACGGAGGCTAGAGAATGTGTACAGAATCCAGGGAAATAAATAAGATTACCATCAGATACAGGTTTCCACTGCCGAGGATGGACGACTTGATGGATTGCCTAAGTGGGGAAAATTACTTCTCCAAGATTGATCTCAAGAGCGGATATCATCAGATCCGGATGAGAGAGGGAGATGAATGGAAGACAACATTCAAGACAAACGAGGGTTTGTATGAATGGATGGTCATGCCGTTTGGGTTGAAAAACACACCAAGCACTTTTATGAGACTGATGAATGAAGTCCTACGGGAATTCATTGGCAAATTTGTGGTGGTATACCTGGATGATATTGTAATTTTTAGCAAGACTAGGGCTGAACACTTGAGGCATTTGGCCATTGTGATGAGAAGGTTACAGCAGGAGAAGCTGTTGATCAATTTAAAAAAATGCTCGTTTATGCAGACGGAACTCATATATCTGGGGTTCGTTATTTCAGCAAATGAGTTGAAGATGGATCCTGAGAAGGTAAAGGTGATTAGGAATTGGCCATCGCCGAGAAATGTTTTTGAGGTAAGGAGCTTTCACGGTTTGGCAAGATTCTACAGAAAATTCATTCAAAATTTTAGTGGAATTAATGTCGCCATGATGGACACTGTGAAAAAGCGGCATAAAATTTTTCAGTGGACAGCCGAGGCTGAAAGGAGCTTCAATTTGTTGAAGCGAAAGATAACTGAGCAGCCAGTGTTAGTGCTGCCTGATTTTCAGAAGACCTTCCAGGTGAAATGTGACGCTAGTGGGTATGCTGTTGGAGGGGTCTTAAGTCAGGATGACCGACCTGTAGCATACTACAGCGAGAAGATGGATGATGCAAAGATGAAGTACTCCACATATGATAAAGAATTCTATGCCATTATCCAGGCATTGAAAAAGTGGAGGCATTATCTCATCCCCAAGGATTTTGTTCTCTGCAGTGATAATCATGCGTTACATTTCGTGAGTCAGCAAGAGAAGATGAATCAGAAGCATGCAAAGTGGGTGGAATATATGCAGAATTTCACCTTTGTCATAAAGCACATTTCAGGGACTGCAAACAAGGTAGCTGACACCTTGAGTCGAAAATGTTTGTTGCTGCAGGAATTCAGGGTCAAAATGTTGGGTTTTGAAAACCTGAAAGATATGTATGCAAGTGATGCTGATTTCGGAGAAGCTTATGAAGCAATCGAGAATCCGATGCTCAGAGATAGGAGTCCGTGGATTGATTACCTGACTCAGGATGAATTATTGTTCAAAGGAAATCAATTGTGCATTCCAGATTGCTCTATGAGAGAGAATTTGGTACGAGAAAAGCACAGTGGTGGACTCGCAGGTCATTTCGAGCATGACAAAACATTCGCAAAGCTGAGCGAATCATATTTTTGGCCAGGTATGCGTGCAGATGTGAAGAGATTTGTTGACCGATGTAGAATTTGTCAACACGCGAAGGGCAGGAGACAAAACATAGGGTTCTATCAGTCGTTGCCTATACCCGAAAGGCCATGGGAAGCCATTAGCATGGTCTTTGTGTTGGGATTACCAAGAACTCAGCGAGGAGTTGATTCAATCTTTGTTGTCATGGACAGGTTCTCGAAGATGGCACATTTCATCCTGTGTCATAAGACCAGCGATGCAACCCACATCGCAAATTTGTTTTTCAAAGAGATCGTAAGATTGCATGGATTACCGAGAAGCATAGTCTCGGATCGGGATACCAAGTTCATAGGCCATTTTTGGAGGACGCTATGGAAGAAGCTGGGGACCGATTTAGCATTCAGTTCTGCTTACCATCCGCAGACAGATGGGAAGACCGAAGCAGTCAACAGAATCTTGGGGGATCTGTTGAGGAGTCTGGTGACCGAGCATCACACCAGTTGGGATCAGATCTTACCACAGGCAGAGTTTGCGTACAACGATTCTGTGAATCGGAGTACAGGTAAGAGTCCATTTCAAATTTTGTATGGGACATAGCCGAGAGGATTATCTGAGCTCAGGGAGTCAGAACAGGCTGAGACTAGCAGCACGAGAGCTGAGGAGTTCGCTGAGGCGATGAAAGAAATTCACACGCAGGTGAAGCAACGATTGCAAAAATCAAACCAGGAATATAAGCGCAGAGCCGATCAGAGAAAAAGGCAGCTTCAGTTCGAAGTTGGTGACATGGTTCTGGCGCACCTGAGGAAGCAAAGGTTCCCGAGGAGAACGCACAACAAGCTGAAGATGAAGAAAATTGGGCCGTGTAAAATCCTGAAGAAGTTCGGGCAAAATTCATATGAGCTTGAGTTGCCGGAAGGCATCGGGATATCTCCGATTTTCAACATTTCGGATTTATACCCCTACAGGGCTGAAGAAGCAGGCACTGGAACAGAGGAACCAGTGATCCAATAGAAGAAACAGTTACCAGTGGCACAAAAGCCTCAGATGGAGTGCATACTGGATAAAAGACTAGGGAAGAAGACCAGGAGAAAGCAGTATTTTGAATACCTGGTGAAGTGGAAAGATCTCCCAGTGGAGGATGCCAGCTGGGAAATAGAAACAGTGATTCAGAAGCATGGGCGTAGTGTGTAGGAGCTCATGGATAGGAGCCCATGAAATCTTTTGAGCCGAGGAGTATGATGCAGGAGCATCCGCAATTCATCATATGAACCAGCGCGAGGAGAAAGAAGATGACAGCTGGACAAGCTAGCAACCTTTTTGATTCTGAATTTTACTTTGGTATTGTTGCGCCGCTGTTTCACTAAAGGCATTCAAAGCTGAGCGCATTTGAAATATAATGTAGATAAGGAGGCATTTAACAGTTTTAAATGCTGGTAGATAGGGATAGTTGTAGATTAGACAGTTTCATCTTCCAGGAGGGAAAACGAATATAGGCACCCTCCTTGTGTAATTGATTGTTGTTCAGCATTAGAATAGAAGAAGAGTAAGAACAGAGCAGAGAGCTTATGAAGGAACTCCATGTACAGACATTGAATTAATAGGAAAGCTTTTATTCAATTCCATGGATGTGTTTAGTCTCTTTGTGTTGTTGATATTATGCTTTTGCATACTTGCTTCTTTATACGCTTATCTTCTATATGCTGCTTATGTGATTGCATATCAAGTTAGAAACCTGAGAGAATGAGTTTCAATTGTTTCTCTGCTTGAGCCAAGAGATTCCTGCATAGAGTGCAGTTGAATTCCTCCGCATAGAGTGCGTCGAGGAGGCTAAGTAGTTGAACCTTTGTTCTCATTTGCCTAGGGTGAATTGGGATTGTTCAAGTCGTGCAGGTGAGTGCAGGTTGGATGCGAGGCTTAGTAACAAGCCTGGGTAAAGAAAACTCGGAAAGAATTCAACGCTTTGAAGGCCCTTGAATTCGGGCATAGGAAGTGCATGAAAGTCCTCTGAAGGAGTCAGAAGGACAAAGCTTAGGAGAGATAGTTCTTTTGTTCACTGTGGGAGCTGACCCCAGCGAAGTTGCACAGGACGAAGGTGGTAGAGTGGAGGATTCTCCAGAGGAAGAGAATCTACGGGTTGAAATCCCCGTGAATTTCCGCGAAGTCTCGAGGACTGTCAGATCGTGGAGAAGATGCACGGAAGATAACCCGTGAGAACAGGTGGAGAAGAGACAAAGTCCATCAGGCTTCGGGGTCTCGGCATTCGGGGATTTATAAGGCAAGAGGTTTACACCTCGTGAAATCGTGAATCACGATTCCCCAAATCAAACTGAGCCATTGATCGGAGAAGGGACACGTGGCGCAGGATCCTTGAGGATCGGGGTTCGACCTTCAGCGTTTCCCAAGGAAAGAGTCTCATACTTTTCGAAATCGCGACAGGCGATTCCCTGAATTAACTGGAGCCGTCAATCTTCAGGAGGACACGTAGCTACAGATCTTGATAAGTTGGGATTCGGGGTTTTGCAAGGTCTGTGACCTTGTGCACCAGGAACAGCGATCTCCCGAATCGCGATTTCCCGACAGTGTTAGTGGGAGACAGGTGTCGAGGGGTTAGATCTCCCCATGGAATGTTGACCGGTGGCATCGGGGTTCGGCATTCGGAGGATGGCGAGGTGAGAGTTTTATACCTCGTGAAATCACGAATAGCGATTTCCCGAATTAACGGGAGTCATTGATCATCAGAGGGACGCGTGGCATCAGATCCCAGAGATTGGGACATCGTAGTTCGGGGTTTCCAACAGCAAAGAAAACTTGCATCGTGGATTCGCGATCCGTGAAATCCCGAAGGGACGTGGCGAGTGGGACCACATGTGTTAGTGGAATCCACGTGGCGTTGGAGCGGGAGTCGGGGATCGGGACTTGGTAGGTCCTGTGAAACGGGGCCGCGGAAACCGCGAACTCCCAATCGGCGATTTCCTGAGGTCACAGGTGTGTGGGGTCCAAGTGACGGCAGGGAGGACACGGGTCATCGAAGTTCAGGGTTCGGTATTGCAAGAAGAACACGACATCACAATTGCCGATTTCCCGATAGGGAAATTTCCGAATAGAAGTTGTTGACTGTTGACTATTCATAGTTCGGGGTTCGGAGGTTAGAGCTGTCAGTGGATCGTGTTCGCGTGACCCGCGGGTCCCCAAGTCACGATTTCTCGATTTCCGAAGGAGTTGCAGTGGGTGACTCGTGACTCCCGAGAGGAGTTGGAAGAGCTTAGACTCTTCGGGCCCGTGTGCGAAGAAGGTCCTGGTGGAGCGGCCTGCTCGGTGAGGGATAGGTTGCGTCACAGAGCAACTTGAAACACAAGAAATAGTTCATAAGGCACTGCGCTTTGTGACAATCATAGAAGTGAAGATGGAATATCGTCTTTCGCAGCAGGTGACCCAACTAGAAGAAGTAATCTAGCAACTTCAACAACGCATCATGGACCTAGAGCTCCCCACCATGCCTGAAACACCCCAAGGGATAAGATATCTAAGAGAGGCCACTGCTCGAAGTGCAATCACCCGATTAAAAACTTTGGCTTCGGAATGTAGGCAACTAAGCACCATAAGCGCCTAGACCTATGAAACCCTTACCAAGAATCCATAATTGTAGACATTGGAGGCACAACTCCAAGAAGTAAAGCAACATGCAAATGTGCTACAAGTGTAGCTGAAGTCCATGACCCCAGTTGAAATAATGAAGAGGTTCACAGAGAAAAGCACAACCCAACAACAAGTACACATGCTACAAAGTAAAGTAATGGATGTTTCTCAGTGACTGCAACCACTCCAAGAGAAGGCATGTTAACTGTTCGCCAAACTTGAAAGCTAGGGAGCTGAACTCGAACAGGGTGCCATCACCGCAAAACAATGCCTAGAAGGACCGCTCAATGACACAGTAATCCAAGAATTTACTGAACAAGAGGTTGTCGCACTGCAGTAGGTCAAAGCTACCTAAGCCAAGCTCGAGGCATTTGAAGCAGAATTGGTTAGACTTGAGTGACTCGGGATGAGTCACAGGTGAGTGTTGGGGGCCTGTTGGCCCTTGACCAAGTTTTCAAGAGTACTTTGTCATACTTGACCACTTTTGGGACTGCAACAGCTTGCCAAGGAAGGAGCACAACGTGAAGCATAAAATAAGGAAGCAAGACCTATTTTGGGGTCTATTTTAGGGTTTTTGGGTTGATGTAATGGGAAAGGGATGTCAGCCTGTGGGTTTACCCATGTTTAGTCCCATTTTGTAATCTATAAATAGGCAATATAGATAGTAATATAGGAGGGAGATAGTAATATAGTACATCTATGTGATGTATGAATGGAAGATTAGTGCTAGTATTTGGATCTGTGTGATCGGATGTATCTTAGAGTGCTATGTGCATGAGATAGGAGAGCTAAGTGCAGGTTGTTATAGTCTTTTGTTGAAGAGAAAGGAAGAAGGATCTAGCGAGCTGCATAGATCTTTTTTCCTGTGCAAAGTAAGGGTCATTAAATCTTTGTGTTGTAACTGCTTACCCAAGATAATATAAATAAGACTTTGTGGACATAGCCCCGGGGTGGGGGTAAACCACAGTAACTATGTGTATGGTGTTTTGTGCTTCACCCTTATGTATTTATCTCTTTCTTGGCTAAGTGCTTGATGTGGTTAAGTAGATCTAGTATGCTTTGTGTTGTTGAAGAATGAATGAACATTAGATCTGATATATGAGATGTTCAGTGCTTTATCTATTGAATCTAACCTATCTTTCTGTGGATAAGTACTTAGTATAAGTATTCACTATGATTTTTTGTGCCTTCTGCGAAGTTGCTTAATGAACGTATATTAAGGAATAATTGATGCTAAGTGCATTGTAGGAAAGATAATCACAGATCTGTGTCCCAGCTAAGGTTGCAGACACTTGAGTCTTGCAACCACCCCTTCCTCTACCTTGGGTGAGACTTCATCTTCTTCGTATGTGTTTCTAAAAGGGCCGGTAGTTAGGGCTTTGTTGGTGCGCTCTTGAGCATTGAACCCTAGGTATGCCCTTGTGCCAACACCACCTCAAAGAGGCTTATTATCTGAAATTCTCTCTTTTTCAAGGCGTTGAGTACTTATTCTGAGTTTTTTTTTATGTTATTTTGATAGTTGGTTCTTAACATATTCTTCCTCCTCGAATGTGAGATTATTTATCAGCCATATTATTTTTCCAAAAGATCCAAAAAATTTTACTCCAACCTTCCATTGTTTCCTATGTATATTCAAATTGTTCAAGAATCTCTTATGTTTGTGTCTTCTTTGAGCTTTTTGCAACAATCATTTTCCCTATATCCTTCTTAGAACCCACAAGAAAGTTAGTAATGGGGGGTTTTATGGATGTTTTGATGATGAGGTAAGTGGTATAGTATATGGATTAATACATGGTTGTGAAGATAAAGTATGTGGTTTAGTAGATGGCTTAGTAGGTGGTTGTGATGATTTAGTAGGTGGTTTTGTAGGGGGTTTGATTTTTCTAAGATTTTTTATTTTTTTTATTCTTTTTCGTTTTTAATAAACCTACCCTTACTATCTCTAGGTTGAACTAATATATTCATGGAAATCACACATGACTAGTCCTTGTGAGGACTCACAAAAGTGGTTGTGCAGGTTCATACCTCCCGTCTTACCTTCTTCACTCCTTCTAGTTTTAAATGTGTGAACAAAAAAAAAGATTTCAAAACTAATGCCTTTAGTGCCTCCCCGAAAATGGTGCCAAAAATGCCAACTTAATTTATTTTCATAAAATAGGACATTTATCATATCAATCTAGGGTAAGTATACTTGTGAGGAACAATTGTTGTATGTGAGGGAACTAGCTTCAAAATATAGATTAAGAAGAAAATCGAATTTTGAAAGAAATCATCAACTAATCTAGGAAGTGTAGTCTAATCTAATATTTAAAACTTCAAATCAATTCTAATTATTTCAACCTTACGTTATGACTGTTCGACTAGTAGAAAATCATGCTGCAAAATGAAATTTTCCACATGTAGTGGACTCTTTACAACAATACTCTTCCAACTAGTGAGGTTAAAGGTTTTGAAAGAAGTTTCTATAACATATGAAAAATTAATTAAATCTAATTCCTTAAAAAAATGCTATCTCCACTTAAAATATTGAAATGTAAATAAAAATTCTAATTAATCAATCCAATAAGAAAGTAACTAATATTCTTAACCTAGACTACAAAAGATTACATATGTAGAATATTAGGTTGTGAGGTGAAATATTCCTGGACAAAGGCCCAAACCACTATGCTTTGTTCACTTATATAGGTTATTGGTTAAATAATATATTCTAATCAGACAACCACACAACTCACTTGGATATGCTTAGCTGATCAAATATCCATTATTATTGTCTCATAGGTAGAAGGCTTAGGTTGTAGTGTATTTAGAGTACTCCCTTGGGTGGCATATGTTAGATATAATACATACTCACCTAGGTAATTCTCTTCCTAAGGTTGATAGTCCAATGTTGAGGACACTTCCTTAGATGAGAATATTCTCCCACAAAGTAGCCTTCCCTCTTTAGTTTAGAGTTAGATACACCTTAGTAAGACTAGTTGAGGCCAGTCATGCATGGAAACCTTAGTTTTATCACCAACAGTTGAATGTTCACCTCAGTTTCCTCACCAAGAGTGCACATGTCTCATGCATGTGGCCAATACGGTGTATATATTGTTATTGCATGTGTTTCTCTCACTTCCACATCTGTGACTCAATTAACTGATGTTTGCATTGACTAGTTAACTAGGACTAGGTGGAAGATTACTTCAGTTTCTTTTTGTTAGTGTTTATATATCTCAAGACCACTATTATGGTGCATTAATTACTCATGTAACCTATATCTATTGTAATGTATTCACTCTTTTAGTGTGGAATATACTTAATACAATTCTTTCATTCTACTCTCTTCTCTTCTCTCTTGAAATATTTTGTGTTCATTTTCTACTAGCTAGGTTCATTGTGAAAACTTCACATGGCATGAGAGCCCATATGTTTCTAGGAGAAAGGAAAAAATGTATATTATTTGTAGGTCTATAGGAATATGCAATTAGAAAAGATGGATTATTCACCGACAATACTTTTCACACCTCATAACCAATTCAAGTGGAAACTAAAAATTATGCATCGGCTTAGATGCAGAGGCTTGCATCAGATAACCATGGAAACAGAAGTAGAGCTCCATTCTGTCGATGAGAAAAATGATTTTCTCAACACACAATACATGGCTCCCAAATTTATCTGTGTTAATATTTCTCCTAAACTACAATATCCTGTAGAGGAGGAATAACTCTCAACTCCAAACAAACTATGGACTATATTGGAGGTTCTATTCAGGAATAAGAAAGGTTATGAAGATTGCATTCATAATATTGACAAGATAGAGCCAACAGGAAAGCCACCGGATGATCAAGCCTCTCATTTTGAAGATCCCTTTACACAAGTATCTACACAAATTTATGTTCCATTCATTAGAGATGATGTCTACTCCATTTCATATCTATTTTTGGAATCACTTGAAGAAGATATCATGCATGCATATTAGGAGCCACATGCAAAAAAATCTGCATGTGCCATGCATGCATATCAGGAGATGCATGTAGAAACTTTTTCATGTTCCATGGATGCATCTCGGGATCCACATGTAGACACTTTTTCATACATGCATGCATCTTAGGAGCCACATGGAGACACATTTTCATGAACCATGCATGCATCTCATGAGTCACGTGCAGACACTTTTGCATGTTCCATGCATGCATCTCAGGATCTGCATGCAACCATTTTCCCATGCACAATGCATGCATATCAGAAGCCACATGAATGTGACATGAATGTAGTCCATGATCCACACATAGAAACTTATACATGTACCATATCACCAGTGTATCTACTTCATCAGATCCATACAGACATCTCCATGTTCAATGACATCTTCACCAAGAAATTTATTGATAAGAAATTACACATATTGTGCAATCATATTGGAGTGAAGGACATGGATTCTTAGCAAATTATTATGTTCCTTCTTCATTTTTTGATGCATTGTACTTTGAGGGGGGGCGGGGGGGGATTCCCATGGGTTTTTCCTTCTTTCCTCTATTTTTTTAGTGTTTCATTATTAGATGCATTCTACAATGGGTAGCTAACATGGCATTGGTTTCTAGGACCCATTCATCATTTACACCCTAGTAGTGTTCAAGGGGGGTCTTGGAAATATTACACACTCAGCTAGGTAATTTATTTTCTAAGGTTGATAGTCCGATTTTGAGGGAACTTCCTTAGATGAGAATAGTCTCTCTTGAGAATATTCCCCTATAAATTATCATTCCCTCTTCATTTTAGAGTTAGTTACATCCTAGTTAGACTAGTGGAGGTCGCGCATGCATGGAAGCCTTGGTTTTATCACCAATATTTGCATGGAAACCTTAGTTTTATCACCAATAGTTGCATGTTCATCTCAGTTTCATCCCTAGGAGTGAGCATGTATCGTGCATGTGGACAAGAGGGCACCTATATTGTGATTTCATGTGTTTCTCTCACTTCCACACATGTGACTCAGTTAATTGATGATTTCATGGACCAATAAACTAGGACTAGGCAGATTACTTTATTTTTTGTCAGTGAGTTTCTAGATATCTCTAGATCACTACTATGGTGCATTAGTTACTCATGTAGCATATATCTATTGAAAATTATTCACTCTTTGAGTGTGGAATACATTTAATAAAATTATTTAATTCTTCTCTCTTCTCTTCTCTCTCGCAATCTTTGTGTGTTGATTTTCTACTAGCTTGGTTCACTATGAAAATTCCACATCTTAAATACTTGAAACAATACTTCGATGACTCATTAATCCTTACTCTCATCAACAAATCAATTCTAAGTGTTTAATAATAAACAAAACCTTCATCAAAATGCTACAACATATAACTATTGTAACTAGAAATTAAAAGAATGAAAAGAAAACAATGATCTAAAACTTATGAAAAATAGAAGATAAATACAATGATTAGCATATAAACAAATAATTAGTAATGAATATAAATTGTGTATATATAAAATACAATAAAAGGAAATCATAGGTTATATACTAGCAATAAAGATACAACAAATGTACATAGAAAACAATGATGCACAGGATGAATATTGGGGGGGCGGCTCCAAGCCTCAAACTGTACATTCAAGAACTATCAGCTGAAAGAACTCAGTATGGATTCATATATTAATGAAATAAACTGGTACAAATCTTGAGTGAGTCTCTAGGGAGCCAAAGAGTTCAAAACAAAATCAAAACTAGAAATTTGATTCTTTATATCAAAGTATTCATATGCTTTTCTATATATACATAATGAAATGCAACTAAAATGTTATACAACCTCTACGCAACTATATAAATATGATATTATCCGTATATTCATATTGAATCCATCCTTTGGAGTGTTAATAATCATGAAAAATCATGCGTGGTTGAGATTTGGAAAAAGTTTCTGCTAAAACATGGTATTTTCCAACAAAGTAGGGACATTGGCCATGCATTCACTAGGAATGTGTCAGGCAGTCTTTGTGCACCGAGGAGGACATGTTCCATTCCATGAAGACAGAACAAAACCCAGGTCTTCATTTCTCCCAACTCGGCATTCACATATCTCAATGAACAAGAAATTACAAGAACTAAATTTTTCCGGTAATCAAAATTGATAAAATCCGAATTTAACTATTTCAAAATGTTGATTTTGGAAAATTAAAATTAAAATAAATATTTAATTAATTATTCCTTGAATAGTCTTTATTATTCTAGAAAATATGGAAAATATGGCAAGAAGGGAATATATAAGATTAAAAATACGATAAGTTTATGGGATTATATCTTGCAAAACAAAGTACTGAGAATATTTTCTTGGTCTTTGACGGTCCTCCTAGGCTCTCTTGGTTTATGTCTGTGTCCTTAGAAGTATCATAAGTTATTATTGGTTTATAAAAATATAATAAAAACAAGTTTATTTGATGCTTTTATGGTGGTGAGTCATTATTGGATTTGCTCTTTGTTTTCCATTGTTTTTTTACTTTCTTTCGATCTCTCTGCTACATTTAGTGTTTTGGGCCTTAGACCTAGATGTTTACAAGCTTTTGTTGGATTATTATGGTGTATATTATCTTTCATTTTATGAAACAAGTATACATATGTTTCTTTATAAGAGTAAATTGCATACATACCTTCCTCGATAGAGGAAAAAACGCATTCAAGTACATAAGTGGTTTTTGGAAATCTAGGTCATATGCACACCCTATAGAAGGCCAAGGATTGTATATACTCTCCCTATAGAAGGAAAAGGGGCGTAAATATACTCATATATGCTAAGGTTAGTGAAGAAATGGGTGTACCTACTAAAAAGGGACTTTTTGGCTTGTTTTTCATCTTTTTTTAGCCATGTTTTTGGATTTTTAGGGGGTCTTTTTTGGGGATTTTTTCCTGAAACTTCTTGTGGGAGATATATATAGCTCATAAAACCTTAAAATTGAAAAGAAAAAAAAATGATCCTTCTTTGGCTCCTTTTTATGCTTTGGATTGCATAACTTTATGAATAGTCTTGTTCCCGGGGTCTTTTTTTCGTGGTTGTTGTTGCGGTCTTCTTTATAACTTGAGTTTGTATTTGAGATAAAAAAATAATTTTTTTCTTTCCTTTGGATTTCCATGCATAAAAAGAATATATTTATTTCTTTTATCATCTTTTGTTAGTTTTTTATTTAGTAGAAATAAGAAGAAAAAAAAAAAAAAAAAACCCTAGTTTGTTGCTAGTCAAGTCTCTTTCTTTTTGTTGCATTATTTGTCTTCATATTTGAAAAAGAGAAAGATATTAGCCTAGGATTTTTTTTTCTTCTCATATTTAAAATCACTTCACATGAAAAATAACAAATAATGTCCTTTTGTTTTTTTCTTTTCATTTTATGTAAAGGTTGCATTGTGCATTTTGCATGGGAAAGAGAAAGGATTGCATTTCAAGGTTTGAAATATTTTTCATGCATTTTTATTTCTTGAAACTCTTTTCCATTGTAGAATTAGTGTAAAGTTTTATTTTATATTGTTCTCATATGTTTAATTTTTCAAGAGTCTAAAAAAACATCAATTTCATTTATGCACCCTTTGACTAAAGAATAGTCGCTAAAAATGAATGCTAAATTAAAAATTTTTAAACTTTCTTTCTAGGGTTCATCAACAAGTTTAAAGTTGGGCTCTTGGATTAGGATTGGAAAGGTGACTATCCAAGATTGGTAAACAAAAGTAGGAGTATGAAATAGGGAGAATCAAATCCAACTTTTGTATAAGTATATTTAGAAGCCTCCTCTAACACATGAGTTAAACATGAGGTTGTGTAAGGAAATGTCGAGGAGATAACCACTCTGAGGCTTGACCAAGAATTGTGGAGAGATATTATATGAGGGTTTCTCAATTACTAATACCTAATTCAGAGGTTGTGTTTTCATAGATTCTGTCTTTTCTACCCTTCCCATATGTTTGATCTCGATTTTCGACTGTACCCTGGACACCGACTGCAAGTTGGTATCCATAGTTTATTTTCCTAGGTATCTTAGAGGTGACTATGGGGGATTTTCCTGTGGTACCTAAGGAAGAAATTGTGGGTGCCTCGTGAAGTGAGGGTTATTTTCACCATGTAGGTTTTGTAGGTGGAGGTCAAGGTAATTTATTCTCACTACTTCGTTCATTGGTCTAGGGACTTGATCAACCCATGCTACCTTTTAGAAGCTCCCTTTCCACTTTTTCCTTTATTTGGACTCATGACCTTATCCACCTAGGCTGAAGTCTTGGAGATTTTTTTTTTTTTGCAATCTTTCTCTTATGACATTTTAGTGGAGTGTTTCTTTATATAGTTGGCCTTATGTTGTGTTTATATCACCAATTTTGGATTTTTGATTAAGGGTGGTAAACCAATCCCTCTGCTGGTTGGGAAGGACCCCTAATATTTCTGTTAACATCATAGAGCCACCTTCTAGAAGGCATGGTTTTTTATAACACTGTTTTTCTAGAGTCTATGCATGGAATTTTTTCAAACATGAACAATCACACAAGGGATGAACAATTTCATAAGAATGTCATGGATAAATATATTGAAGATACCAACCAAGGGATCCCTTCCCAAGGGGATTCTTGTGATTTTCCTTTCTTTGGAAATGTAGGTTCCCCATTGTTGGACACTTTGAACATTCATAGGTTGAATGTTGGACTATTGGTTTGGTTGTGGACCACTTTGAATGTATTGAACGCTCTTGCTTCTTCTTAGATAAGAACCTTTTTTCATGGGCATGGAATGGATGTTGATGATTTATTTTATTCGTCAACGAAGTATACTTGTACTCCTTATTCCACTTCTAGTGGAAGTATAACTACTAATAGCCAGAAGTATTAAAGGATTAGAAATAGGAAGAGTTAGAGTAAGAAGAAGAAGTCACCAACCTCTACTAGTCACATTGGAGATGTTGAGCCTCTAAATTGACATCCCCACTACCCTATTATACTCCTCATATATACCTTTTTGGCTTACCTAAGCTTGGATAAATGACAAAGAACACTACCATTAGCCATTGATGAGGTCATAAGATAAAGTATAATTATTTCATGCATTTTTGTGGTTTATTGAGCTAGGAGACTAAATGTTTCATGTACTAATGTTTCAATTCCCCATGTATGACCTTTGACCTCTAGATGAGTCCAACATTTTTGTACCAGCTCAACCATCTGGTACCAAGCACACCTTCCATCAGATCCGGAACCAAATTTCACCCATCGCGATCCAGTACCAATGGCCACAGATTGTCGCAATCCGGTACCAACCACTTGTGCACTATTCGAATCTAGTAACATTTACCGAATCTCACTTGCCACGATCCGGTACCAATATAGGAAGCAAAGTATACCAAGTTTAGCTCCAGATCGTGCCCAAGATAATTGTTAGATGTTTGTTGAATCATCAAATCTCTAGCAAGGTTATGTTAAGATAGTTTGTTTATTTGCTTCATCCTCATACACTTTGTGTCATGAGGATGAAGCTTAAAATATGTAACCAAATATATTTTGAATGATTTGCTAAATATTTCACCTCCTCGTGTTTCATGACTAAGACTGTTTAAATAGTCATGGAAAGGATGTTGGAGGTAGTGGAGAGTTATCATAACATAGTAGGTCAAGCAGTGTTACATATTGTAGAACACATTCTGAGTTGAAGTTTTAATAGAAGGATTTCAATTAATTCCAGTTCTTGACCATTTAAGAATGAATGTGAGTTGAGTTGTTAGCATAGTTTAATTCTATGTTTTGAAATTTAAGTAAGAGGAATGTGTGGATTGAAAGAAAGCTTACTGTAGACTCTAGTCGTTAACCTGCTGAAGTGGCAAGGGCGAACCTCCCAACAAAGGTCATTATCCTTATATATTAGTGTTAGTAGTTGATTTTAATAGTATAGATGTTAGATTAACTGAATATTAATTCTTTTAGATCATAGCAGTATAGTTTAGTTTAGGATTCGATTGCTTAGATATCTTTTTGCATATGCTTTGTTTCTATTTTTATCAAGTTGATTTTGTTTCATGGACATAAATGTTGGAAGCAGTAGTCAGACATATTTGAAGGCGAACTAGTGAAGTTTACAATAGCACATTGTGAACCACAACATACTTAGTATATTGACTATTGAACTACCCATGCTATGTCTTCATGATTGATGTGTGATTTCCCTTTCAGAAGTGTGATTGCATAGTTAGTTTTCTGGGTCAGATAACAGAGTTGATCTATCAAAATAAATACATCTCATACTTGCATGTTCCATAATGGAGTAGATAGCCTCTCTGTGAAAGACAACCAAAGTGTGTTTTGATTTGTTATTTTGTTTTATTTCCAGCATACATAATCTAGAATAGTTCTATACTCATGACATTAGAATTACCTTTGTTACTGGTGTCTTGTAACTCTATTGATTACAAATCCTAGATTGATAATTAATGAGTGCATTATACTAAACATATAAGTAGCAAAACATTTTGGCGCCATTGCCAGGGAGTTGCAATTGCTAGGAAGTGATTTTTAGCTTAGATTGTTTGCATAATTTTTGAATGATTTTAAAGGCTGCTTGAGGGAGGAGGATAAACGTTTAAGACATGAGTGAAGAGCCATGCGGCCACTAGAGTGGGGTTCTTCGAAGACATGTTGTCTTCTTACCTTCTAGATAGAATTAGGATTTCAATTCAGTTAAGAATCAAATTTCCATTTTGTGCATAGATATAGAGATAATAAGGGTAGATTTGTAAGCTCTAAAGATTCAAAAACAACCCCCCACACTAATCCAACTGACACTGGTGTAGGAAAAATTCCACCAGGAGAAAGTTCAAGGGGAGCCAGCAAGGCTCCAGAAGAAGAACCTAAAATGGAAGAATCAACATTGTGGTGGGCAGAACGTGAATCTATTGAACGTTCAGAAGACACACAAAATCTAGTTTCTGAACCATCTATCAGTGGAATGGTAGAAGAATAAGGAAATGCACCCACTGAAACTGAGACCTTTGGGTTTCCAATCTTGGATATTTCTAGAAACATCAGCATGAAGAATATCCCACTATCATCACTACCCACTTTCAGAGGTATGTCAACTGAAGATCTAGATTTATTTTTATTCGAGTTTGACATATTATGTAGAAGATATAACTACTCAGACGATGCCCAAAAACTTAAGATCTTTCCTACTACAATGAAATATTCATCCTTAATATGGTTCATGAGCTTAGGAGAAAATACAATTCTCTCTTGGGATTAGATGAAAAACACATTTTTATAGAAATACCAAGACTATTGTAAGGATAATGCTAAAAACGACATTTTTAAAATGCAGCAAACAAAAGATGAAAGCCCTGAAGACTACTTAGAAAGGTTCTTATACAACTACCAGAAATCAAAATTATTCACCACAGACCCAGCTGTAGTAAAAACCATATTTTTTAAGGGTATTAGAGATGACTGCATAGAAGTTTTAAATTTTTTAAGTTCAAGAGATGTACACCAAAATCCTTTTGCAGAGATTGCAGATTACTGTAGAAGATACTCAAGAGGACAAGCTAAAACAGGCAAAGCGCCAAGAGATTCTTTTAGTAGAAATACAAGACAAAGCTCAAGAACTGTCACCAGAATTGAGTTAGGAAACTTATTATAAAAATTTAAAACATACATCTTGATAACAATCAGTAGCCAGTTAGATACTCTAAAACTAAAAAAGAAACAAGAATAAGAGACTGTTTTAGCAATCTTCTGTCCTAGATGCCAAAAGAGGCATGGTGAGAAATAATGTCCATTAAATGTCATAGAAATATGTGGCCTGTGTACACTAGAGCACCCCACATCTGAGTGTCCAACTTTTCTTGAACTACAAGCCATGTATAGGAGAGGAGCAGTCCCATAAGAACAATCATACCCTTCTAGAAGACCTTGGAGAGCACAAAACCCCAATGCATTTTATGACCCTAATGCATAGTATCAACAACAACAATGGGGCCCTTCCCCAATGACCTATCACCTCAACAAGCCCAAACTCAACCTTGGCAACAAGGTTGGAGGGGGCCTGTGTATGGAAATCCCTCTTACTCTACATATACACAGTATCCTACAAACATTTCCCAATTACTACCTGGATTTAACCCACCACAGGTGCAAGCTTTAATCCCACCTTCTATACAACAACAATTTACAACCCCCTTAAACCCTAACCAACATCAAGCACCTATAAATGCCAATCAACAGGGACAAAACCAAGCTATCCACAACCCTTCGAGACCAACAACAATCCCTGCCCAGCCAATCCATAACCCCAATAATCGACCCACCCACCCTGTGCAAAATACAAAAGTTCAAACCTTTCCCACATATGAAATTCAACTACGATCAGGGAAAGCTGTAAATCAATAAAATCTAGCAATAATAATTCAGGAAGAAAATGATAATCATTCCAAGGAAGAAAACACTCAAGCCACCCCTGCAGAAGAAGAGACTCCCCCTCCTATTACAATCACTTCTCAGTCTGCATGAGTACCTCAACAAGTTAATCTTCCACCCTACCCCGAAAGAATATTAGTAAAGAAACCTGACCCACCCTTTCACAAAGATATAGAGGATGAATTATGAAATGTATGTATAAAAATACCTCTGCTACAAGCCATTAAGGATATCCCCATATCCGCCAAAATCATAAGGGATATTTGCCTTAAGAAACCAGGAAGGAAAAAGAAAGAACCTCCCATTGTTCAGGTGGTGGGGTAATTATCTGAATTTATTTCTAAAATGCCATACAAATATAATGACCCTAGGAACCCAGTAGTCACTGTTGCAATTAATGGTATTTATTTACCAAACACACTCATTGATTTGGGTGTAGAAATTAATGCAATGCCTTTTGACACTATGAAAAAGCTCCAAATCAACCAGTTAAGACCAACCCAAACCATGATAGAATTGGCAGATAAGTTAGTCATTAGCCCTGCAGGAAGTTTAGATGATGTCACAGTCACTCTAGCTTCTTGGGAATATCCAATAGACTTTCTAGTCATCTACTCTAAATCATCCTCCAAACCAGGACACCTTGTGGTTCTTGGTCATCCTTGGCTGGCCACAACATATGCCTTTATCAGTTGTCATTCTGGTGAGATGACTATATCCAATGGCACACATAGCCAAAAGCTTGTCCTCTTTCCTCCTGTCCAATCGACACATGAGATACCTGTTTGGTTAGAAAACCCTTATGGAGAAGAAAATTGTATCAGACCCCTGTTAACACTTGAACAGGTAAGAGGAATGCAAGAACAATTGGATGAACAAGTCTTAAGTTTATTTTTGGATGATACACATTGTATTGAATACCCCGGGTCTTTTGCAGATTTTTCACACATTTTCAGTTCTAAATTTCAACAAACTTGGAACCTTCATATCACTCAATTATATACTTTATCACCAACTTCCTTAGAGAAGGAAAAAAGTACTGAACCTATTGAGATTAGCCCAGGAAAACCTTTGTATATCAACTCTATTTAGGAACTAGAACAAAAGACACAAGTAATTGAAATGCTCCAAAGACAATTTGATGCCTTTACATGGGATTATGCAGACATGAAAGACATTCACCCTGACACATGCACACATCATATCTACACTAATGACCAAATCAAACCAGTTAGACAGCCTCAACGAAGGATGAATCTAGCCCTTAAAGATATTATAAAAGAGGAATTGAAAAAACTCCTTCAAGCCAATCTCATATACCCCATTTCAAATAGTCAATGGGTGTCTCCACTTGTCATAGTTCCCTAGAAAAATGGTAAGTGGAGAATATGTGTAGACTTCAGGGAGTTGAACAAAGCCACCCATAGGGATTATTTTCCCTTACCATTTATTGATCAGGTGTTGGATACCGTGTCTGGAAAGAAGTATTTTCCATTCCTGGATGGGTTTAGTGGTTATAACCAAATAAAAATAGCACCCGAAGATCAAATGAAGACCACTTTCACCTGCCCATGGGGAACCTATGCTTATAGGGTTATTCCTTTTGGACTTTGCAATGCCCCAACCACTTTTCAAAGGGTTGTCCTAGCCATTTTCTTTGACCTGACCAATGATTGCGTGGAAGTCTACATGGATGACTTTACAATCCATGGAAAAGACTTCCAGGAAGCTTTGACCAGTCTAGAAAAAGTCTTGATTAGGTGTAAGGAAACTAATCTTTCCCTAAGTAATGAAAAGTCAAAAATGTTTCTCACTGAAGGTATTGTTTTGGGACATCATATCTCTAGTTCTGGAATGAGAGTTGATCCGGAAAAGATTCATATTATCACACAAATCAGAATACCTTCCTCACAAAAGGAAGTTTGTATATTTTTAGGGCATGCTGGGTACTATAGAAGATTCATTCTGAATTTTACAGGCCTAGCTACCCATTTATTCAAGTTATTATCTAAAGAAGTCGAATTCAAGTGGTATGATGAATGCCAAATATATTTTTTGATTCTAAAACATAAATTGTCAACTACCCCTGTATTAAGAGGACCAAATTGGTCTCTTCCTTTTCATATCTGTACCGATGCCTCCAACATAGCTCTTTGGGCAGTTCTTGGACAAAGGGAAAATAAAATGCCTTATGCTATTTACTTTGTTAGTAAAAATATGTCTCCGGATGAAGTTAATTATACGGTCATAGAAAAAGAATTGCTAGTTGTGGTCCATGCTATCAATAAATTTAGACACTATATTACAAGATATCATTCTTTTCTACACATTGATCATTCAACCATCAAATTCTTAATGAAAAAACCTGTAACAAATCCTAGAGTTATAAGATGGTTGTTATTATTACAAGAGTTCAATATCAACATTATTGATAGACCTGGTAAGGATAATCTTGTGGCTGATTTCTTATCTAGAATGATTCATATGGGAGATAACACACCAGTAGAATATAACTTTCCTGAAGAAAATTTGTTTTCTATTTCTCCATTCACTCCTTGGTATGCAGATGTAGCTAACTATCTTGTGACAGGGAAGATGCCTTAGAAATTGTCTCCTAAAGAAAAATAGAAAGTAATTTAGCTAAGTGCAAACTATATGTGGCACGATGATTGTCTCTACAAAACAGGACCAGATTTGGTAATTAGGAGATGTGTAAGGGAAGATGAAATTCATGATATCTTGCAAGCCTACCATGATGATCCTTGTGGAGGACACTTCGCAGACAAGAGGACCGCTTATAAATTTTTGCAATCTGGTTATTATTGGCCTCATATTTTCAAATATGCTAAAACCTATGTATCCAATTGTGATGAATGCCAACGAATGGGTAAGCCTACTGCACGAGACCAAATGCCACTTCAAGCCCAAGTATTCATTGAGCCTTTTGAGAAATGGGCATTATATTTTGTAGAGCCCATTAACCCTACATCTAAAAAGAAAAAGTGCATACTTGTATGTACTGACTATGTGACTAAGTGGGTTGAAAAAAAAGCTTTACCAGCTGCAAGTGAACAATCAGTGGTAGATTTCCTTTTTAATGAAATCTTTACTAGATTTGGTGTACCTCGAGAAATTGTGACTGATCAGGGAACACAATTTACCTCTAATCTCATCAAAGATGTTACAGAACAGTACCAAATTAAACACAAGAAATCAACACCCTACCATCCATAGGAAAATGGACAAGTAGAATCTACCAACAAAGTTATTGAGTCCATTCTTACCAAAACAATACAACTACACCACAAGGACTGAGCTGACAGATTACTAGAAGCCTTATGGGATTATAGAATCAGTTGGAGGAATACAACAAGACATACACCCTACGAGTTGGTGTATGGGAAGCAGGTACTTCTCCCCATAGAATTCCATATAAAAACCTTCAAGACTATAGTTCAAGTTGGCATGAACTTGGATGATACCCAGCAACAAAGACTCTTGCAGCTTAATGAGTTGGATGAAATCAGGCAGGAAGCACTTCAAAGAACCACCCTCATTCAAGAGAAGAGAACAAAATGGCATGACAGTTATCTCAAAAAGAAAAATTTTCAACAAGGAGATTGGGCCCTGTTGTATGACAACAGATTCAAGAAATTCAAAGGTAAGTTAACTACTTTTTGGATGGGACCTTACAAAATTGACATGATCTATGACAATGGTTCAATCAATATAAAAACAATTGACGAACAACAAACACCACTACTTGTGAATGGTCACCAGTTGAGAATTTATAACAAACCCCTATCAAGAGAGGAATTTTTGACTTGTATACTACAAAATTCAGATATGCAGGTGATCAGTAAGGAAGGAGACCTTCCTACTAATCCACATTGATTGATTGGTTTATTTTTAAACTTTTGTACATAGGTGTGGATTGTGTTTTGTTAATAAGCTAAAGGTAACAAGGGATTCTTACCTCCTTTTGTTTTACTTTCACATTTTATCTTTGTAAGTTTATTTCTATAATTTATTTCATCCTTCAAGAACTTGCTAAGAATCAGTTTGTAGGCATAAAAAATACTCTGTTCTAGTATGGTACCAGCAGTCCTATGCTGGTCTAGTACTAGAAGTCTATCCTTATATGGTACTATCAGAACACATCACCTAATTGACAAGGACTGCTACACATATTTTAAAAATATTATGAGGTATGAAGCCAGGCAAAAACCACTTAAGCTAGAACCAAGAAGATGAATGCAACATCAAATGGAATATCTTATTAAGCAATAATTTCTTTTGGTTCTGTTGCTGACTAAAGGGAAGTATCTTTAATTTCTTTTGGTTCTATTGCTAAAAGGAAGAATTTTTAATTTCTTTTGGTTCTGTTGCTAGCTAAAAGGAAGTATTTTAATTTCTTTTGGTTGACAAAGAAGACATAATATTTACTTATGATTTTTAAAAGAACCATGCTTAATCTGCTTTAAAGTCTAGAGGTTTCCCTTATCTAGTATTTCAACATGATTAAAGGGATAAAAACTATATTAGCCTACAAGTAACTATCTCACCCTAACTAGATTTCAATAGTATTCATTGGATTATCTTTTCTAAAGAGTAACATATGAGTATATGAACACTCTCTGTCAAGGGAACACTAGGAAATTTTTTATGGAAGAGGATGTATCAATACCCTAAGGTAACTTTAGGTCATTCTCTTATAGACAAACTCAGACAAAATTATACATCTGGATCCAATGTGCAATACAAAATCTTATTTTTCCTTCAGACAAATCTTTAAAGACATCCAAATAAGAGAATACACCTTCCAACCCAATACCATCCTAGCCTGTAAAAAGGTTTTCAGACGAGTCTCCCCTGTCACCATGCAAAAACACTCTTTAATCAAATCAAAATAGGTGACTATGGACAAGAAGCCTCTGATGGAAAAAGGGTTTAAGAGACTAACCCAACAGGATACTGAACAGGTCTGCTGGCAGCGGGTACTGGTCTATGGTATGACTAGGCAAACCCATCAAGGTACTGAACAAGCCTATTGGCAATGGGGCATTCTGCCTGGGGAAGGGATGTCTCTCACTAATTATAACAACTACCCCGCCGGAGTACTGAACAGACTTGCTGGCAGTGGGTTCTCATTGAGAAATGTCTCATCTATACTTGTCTGATTGAAAAATCCACTTTTGTCATTTAAAATATGAACACTACAAGCAAAGCTCATTGTTAACATTTATGAGATACAACTCCAGATTACTAAACAAAGATAATTATTACAAGAAAATGTCCATTTGAGAATTACCCTAAGTCAACCTTACCGTTCTGACATCTAAAGCCTACATTACCTAAGAAGGAAACTTCTTAAGAGTGGATCCCTAGCTAGGGAGTCTAATCTACTTATACTGTGAAATTTATCCATAACATCTAATGATAGTAAATTTCTAAAGAAAGTTAGGTTGGATCTGTTCTTCTGGAAAAAATATAAAAACCTCATTGTTTTCACTGTTGAATGCTACCCTTATTAATAAGTCATCAAAAGAAAGGCAATTTAAATTTTTTTAGGCATGTGATCATATGCTAGGTGATAAATGTACTTTTGGAATTTGATTTGGTTTCCTTTCTCTTATCATTTTTTCCCATTATGATATAGAGTGTTGGATCTTCTTGCATAAGGATATGCAACATCCTTGGCATGGGGGAGGGTCAAAGAGCTCCTTCATAACTCTTCTTCAGACTCACATCTCATATTCAAAAAACAACATGATCACCCTACAACCCTGCAAAGCCAAACACAAAAGAAGATAAGCATAGAATAAAGAAGTTTCGTGAAGTACATGAAATTCCAATACTAAGCTTCCAGAAAACTCTAGCCTAAAAAAATGAACTCTGACAATCTATAAGCTTCAAATACAAAGGCAGTCTCATATGCTATGGGTATTGATCATACAAGGGTAAAAGCAAAGGTAAAATGGTATTATTTATTTTCCTTTGCTTATAAAACTACAATAGGTATGAAAATGTATACTAGACCTTATGACCTTAGTGTTAAAACCATGTACCTATCCCTCATACCCATATGCCTAACCTTAATCAATCCTCTCATCACATAAGCGCTCGAAAATGATTGAGGGAAAAATCACATCAAAAGTATATGAAGCATGTCTAGTAATGATGGGCCATGAACATGCTTCATCCTTATGCAAATCACAAATTTATCTTGTGTCATGAGCCATGATTCAACATCAAATTCACTGCTCAGAGGTCCAATCACCTATCCTGCTTTGACACCCAATGTTTCATCCCCTTCATTATGCTAAATGAGCATAAATGAAATGACTTATCTGGGTGGTGAAGCCATCCAAATGAGCCTCATCTTGTCTTAATTCTCCTTTGCAACATCTTCACTTAAACTCACTGTTTGAATTAGCAATTCCATCATCATATCTTTTACCATTACCAACCCTTCTCCAGTTATGATCTTAACTCTCCCTACGATCTCTCGTACCAAACCATTACCCTCATCAACTGACTAAATCCTTGCACTATAGCCCGATTCTTTTCTCATAGTTTATAACGATGGTTGTAAGTAGACATGAACCGGTCTTCCAGATTTATAGAGAGACCAAGGAGTTCCAACTGTTTAGAGAGAAGTATGTTAGATCGGAATGGATGCCATTTTTGGATAAATTCATAGGCTGGCATGAGAAGGTATCTCACGCATTTTTTCAGGGTTACGATGGAGAGATTGCGCATATAGACAATCTGCAACTAACAATCAATGAAGCAACTTTAAGGGAGGTCATGGGATTACCTAACAGAGGAGCCAAGTATTTCAAAGGAGTAGGAATCAACAAGGAAATGTGCCTATGATTTTTGAAATAAGACCATCAACACCGTGACTGGAAAAATGGGATGCCTAGGAACTATATCAAGGAAGAGTATCATCCAATGCTTGCTAGTCTTTAACGATTCCTCACTTATGAAGGAAGGTATGTTGTAACCTTCATATATCATCTTAGGCTTCTATTACACTTTGAAGGAGGCCTTGAAATTGATTTCCCATATTTTTTATGGATGAGTTTGAACAAAATGGTAAGAGGTGTCAAATCCCTATCCAAAACTGAGAAGACTAGCATTTACCATCAAGATCTTATTAAGATGTTAGTTTTTCATGAAATCAGGAAGCAAAGGATTAGTTGGAAAATCCTCATCACTCAACACCTTCCCACAGAAAAAAAACCTATGGAGGAAGCCCAACGTGCTCCAAAGAAAAATAAGAAACCTCAAAAGAAAAAGGGCAAGAAAGATAAGGCAACTCCATCATCATCCAGAATAGTGAGCCAAAACGAAAAAGCTAGTAAACAAGCAGGGCCCTCTTCCATAGTCAATAAGACTTTTAAAAGTCAAGAATCAAAAGGTAAAACCAAATTAGTAGAGGAGACTTCAACATTATCACTTGAGGATAAGGGTCATAAGATGAAAACTATAAGGAAAGGAAAGAATAACTCAGGAAATAAAAGTGAATAGTTTATAGAACAATCCCCTGTAACCATTCCACAAATAGAAAAGAATAAAAGGAAGCCTATGAGCACCCCTAATCCAGTACCTCCTTGTAAAAGAACCACAAGGAGCATGGAAAAGAAAGGAAAAGTAGTTGTCAGTCCTCATACACATGAAGATCTAATCAATCTTACCTCTGAAGACCTATCAGTCCAGGATGACATCCCTAGTTTGACCAAGGAACAAGTCACTATTAATTTATGTGGGAGGAGGGAGGAAATGGAGGAAAGAGAATATATCTAGCCAGTAACAAAGGAGTGACCAAGGACCTTAACAAAAGAACAGATGAAGAAAAATATTGGGGAATTGCAAAAACAAAACTAGGAACTCAAACAAGAAGTGAAGGAATACCAACTATTAGACAGGTATATCAAAAAGGAAAATGAGCAATTGAAAGCAAGCAACCAACAACCTTAAGATGACTATGAAGATATTTCTAATAAGATCAAGAAGGTACTAAGGATATTATAATGCATTAGGGTCATAAAAACGAAGATGAAAGAATAAGCCTCAACCATCAACATCATTGATCCATAGAAGTAAAGAATGGAGTCTCAAGTTTTGAAAAATTTTGGGTTTGTTTTCAGTTGCATGAGGACATGCAATGGTTTTGGCATGGGGGAATGTTGAGCCTCTAAATTGACATCCCCAATACCCTATTATACTCCTCATCTATACCTTTTTGTCTTACCTAAGGTTGGATAAATGACAAAGAACACTACCATTATCCATTGATGAGGTCATAAGGTAAAGTATAATTAATTCATGCATTTTTGTGGTTTATTGAGATAGGAAACTAAATGTTTCATGTACTAATGTTTTAGTTCACCATGTATGTCCTTTGACCTCTAGATGAGTCCAGCCTTTCTGTACCAGCTCAACCATCCGGTACCAAACGCACCTTCCATCAGATCCATCACTGAATCTCACCTGTCGTGATCTGGTACCAATGGTCGTAGACTGTCGCGATCTGGTACCAACCACTTATGCACTATTCGAATCAAGTACCATTTACCGAATATCACCTGTCACGATCCGGTACCAATACATGAAGCAAAGTATACCAAGTTTAGCTCCAAATCATGCCCATGATAATTTTTAGATGTTTGTTGAATCATCAAAGCTCTAGCAAGGTTATGTTAAGCTAGTTTGTTTATTTTCTTCATCCTCATACACTTCGTGTCATGAGGATTAAGCTTAAAATATGTAACCAAATATATTTTGATCAATTTGCTAAAGATTTCACCTCCTTGTGTTTCACGACTAAGACTATTTAAATAGTCATGGAAAGGATGGTGGAGGTAGTGGAGAGTTAGCATAACATAGTAGGTGAAGCAGTGTTACATATTGTAGAACACTTTTTGAGTTGAAGTTTTAATAAAAGGATGTCAATTATTTCCAGGTCTTGACCATTTATGAATGAATGTGAGTTGAGTTGTTAGCATAGTTTAATTCTATGTTTTGAAATTTAAGTAAGAGGAATGTGTGGATTGAAAGAAAGCTTACTGTAGACTCCAGTCGTTGACCTGTTGAAGCGGTAAGGGCCCACCACCCAACAAAGGTCAGCATCCTTATAGATTAGTGTTAGTAGTTGATTTCAATAGTATAGATGTTAGATTAACTAAATCTTAATTCTTTCAGATGATAGCAGTATAGTTTAGTTTAGGCTTCGATTGCTTAGAGATCTTTTTGCATATGCTCTGTTTATGTTTTTATGAAGTTGATTTTGTTTCATGGACATAAATGTTGGCAGCAATAGTTAGACATATTTGAAGGTGAACTAGTTAAGTTTACAACAGCACATTGTGAACCACAACATACTCAGTATTGACTATTGAACTACCCATGCTATGTCTTGATGATTGATGTGTGATTTCCCTTTCAGAAGTGTGATTGCATAGTTAGTTTTTTGGGTCAGATAGCAAAGTTGATATGTCAAAATAACTCCATCTCATACTTTCATGTGCCATAATGGAGTAGATAGTCTCTCTGTGAAAGACAACCAAAGTGTGTTTTGATTTGTAAGTTTGTTTTATTTCCAGCATACATAATCTAGAATAGTTCTATACTCATGACATTAGAATGAAATTTCTTACTGGTGTCTTGTAACTCTATTGATTACGAATCCTGGATTGATAATTAATGAGTTCATTATACTAAACATATAATTAGCATAACTGGAGACGTGCCACCAACCTATGTGAGTCATGCTAGGGGAAAAAGTCCAGTCACTACAAGGCATACTGGAATCAAGTCACCAACCTCTAATAGTCATGTCGAGGGCCAAAAACCATCCTATATAAGTCATGTTGGGATCATGAGTCCAGTCACTACTAGTCATACTCACTAGGTTAGCAACCTCTATGAGTCATGTTGGAGACTAGAAGCCAACCTATGCTAGTCATACTCAGAGAATGAAACCAACCTTTGCTAGTCATGTTGATATTTTGTCAACATCCTTTGTTGGTCATGTTGAATGAAAGAAAATATTATTCGTATGTCAGGCTAGGGGAACAAGTCTAGTCACTTACAGTCATACTCGAAAAAAGTCACCAACCTATGCAATTCATGTTGGAGACTTGCACCTAGCCACTACAAGTCATGCTGGGGGAAACCTATCGGTTGTTGCAAGTCATGTTGGGGGCATTTATAATGTTGAGAAGCCTAAATGAATAGGATATAAGACCAAGTTCCCTTGAAATCTTTGCAAGGGAGATCACCTTACTCATTTTTTCCCTGGTAGTCTAGAGGTACTAAGATTGTGGTCCTTTTTTAAAGGCCAATCCAGTCCTGAGTCATCATTGATCTCCCAACAACCTGTTCATTCATTGGTTGAGAAAGTGGTTATGTCAGTGCAATATTTGGCCAATGCCACTCTTGTTTCGGGGGTTGATGTGTCTCTTGACCATGTTGTCTCTCACCTTATTCAGTTAGTGGTTATTTCGATACAATCTTCGACTGATGCCACTCTTCTTTTTGGGAGTGAAGCCTCTTTAAACTATGTCTTTATCATTTCTAGCTTAGCACCTTATGAATAAGGGGGTATTCTACTCTCTTCAATTATGCTCGCTCCAAGTCCTACGATGGATTCCT
Organism: Picea engelmannii; assembly: GCA_009831015.1. Taxonomy (NCBI): domain Eukaryota; kingdom Viridiplantae; phylum Streptophyta; class Pinopsida; order Pinales; family Pinaceae; genus Picea; species Picea engelmannii. Next base: position 147,358 of record ML787630.1, read on the forward strand.
TTGATTGGAATGATTTTGTTGATAATTTCCTTCTTTCTTTTACATCCTTCCAAATAAAGTGTTGTTTGTTGCCTTAAAGTGGATCCAAAATATTTCAAATGGGTTTTTGGACCCAAATTTCCAAATTAGGATCATCCTCGAAAATGGATCTGCAAGTTGATTCCTCTAATTATTTCACACATAAAGCATCGAGATAGATGAAAAATAACATATTGACATAATCTAAATAAATTGTAGACAAAATCAATGACATAATAGACATACTAATTTTACTTGGAAACTCAAATGGAAAAACCATATTTAAAAGGATGCTCGACTCTTAGTTTGAAAAGATATGATGCAATGCATCCCTTGGCTCTCTATTCGTGTTCCTCTCTTGGCCATCAAAAACCCTTTTGAGAGTGAAAATAATCGAAAAAATAGGGAGAGATATGGGGTAAGGGGAAGGACAACAACCATGATCCTTCATTTCCCATTCCCCATCCTTCTCTCCTATTTTTTTCTTATGTTTTAATTAACCAAATTTTCCTTCTCACTTTCATTTTGTCTTATTCAACTTTTACATTTACATTGTTTTACATAGATTTCTCAACTTCATCAATTGTCGAATTGGATTTCAAGTATTGTGTCTTGCAACCATTTGTTGATTCAGATCCATTTGAGATTAGAATAAAAATAAATCCACAAAATCACATTCTTCGTAAACCAAATTTGTAATGTTTAATGCTAAGTAGAAGACATTTTGCAATAAACCTCATAGAAATATACATAATTCTATGATAAACACTACATATTGCATAGATTTTCACTTGGGGAGAAGGTACATTAGCTTCGCCTCTAGAATGTAGAATGCAAGATTCAAAGGATAGCATGGAAGTATTAGGCCATTTTGATACTATCCATACAACTTCACCTCCATACAACTTCACCTCTAGAATGAAAGATTCAATGGATAACATAGCATGGAAAATTGTGCCATTATGATACTATCCATGCACCATACTCAAGTAGTGTGGCAACAATGCTCGTAAGTTTAATATATAACATAGCTTTGGATGCATGTTAAAATATCAATGTTCATCTCTTATGACATTATAGTGTCTCAATTCTTTAGCAGAGCATCACAACATGAAACTCCAATCAACACCAGCCCATAATCAATTTATCATGTTAAAATATTATAATAAATTAATAAATTTATTAACAAGGTGATGAGAAACTCACCACGGGGTACAAAACTCTTCAAAATTGTAAAAGAAGGTTAATTCCTTGTGTAAGACAAGTACTTCATGCTCCACGTAAAATTAATTTAGAGTAAATATTAACAAGTTATTCAACACGACATATCAATGACAACTCACCAATCGACATTGACAACATGATAACATTTAGAATTTTAGTGATCCCGACATTTTGGAGGATCACCGTAAATCCATGTTTTATGTGAGTGATAAAATTGGACCATGTTGAACACGTAAATCCATGTTTTATGTGAGTGATAAAATTGGACCATGTGATTGCACGCCGATGTTGATTACAAGGATTTAGAGAGAATTTATCCTTTTTAAGTATGCATTATGCATGAGGTTGACTAATAGGAATTGACTCCATTATTTCATCAAATCCTTCAATTTTGACATGACATAAATAGGTTAGGTTTCTTTTTTATTCATCATTTTCACAAAAATATGGAAAAACGAAATTAATGTTCTAATTTTCGTTTTTCATAACATTTGAAAATATATAAAGGAATATAAATAAAATGAAATTTCCTTTTTTTTCTATAAATATATACTAGCACAGTCACAATCATGTGGTTGATTAACGTCGAAAGGTTTATTTCATTCCCATAATCTCAAAGCAGACATAAAAATGATGCAACAGAACCTGGTAAAGATAAGAGCGTGGCCACGCACAAGATGCATCCTTTGTTTTTCATTAGCTAAGGCTTGCTTATGATCACACTCTCTAATTCGAGCAAAAGTGAACTCTTGCGTTGCTTCAATACAGAATCCATCGCTACCACGAGGTTGTCCTGTTTAGAAATGAAGTCAAAGGGAGGGCCGAGGTCATTGTGGGAGAACCAGTCCTCCATTATATTTCTCATTCTCAGATCGAGCAACACATCTTCTGGCTTGTGCCAATCTTTTACCGAGTTTCGATCATAGGTGATAATAAGAAAATGATTCTCCAGCAGTGATGCGAGAGTCAGGGATTCTAACGGGATCCTACATGAATTTCTTTGAAATCAGACAGAAAAACTCTTCGGGTATTTCTTTATAATTCTCTCTGTTGTATATATGTCGCTATCCGCTTAGCTCGCGTTATCTGGAATTTTTGTAATCTTAGTTAATTAGGTAAATGTGTCAATCATTGGTAATGACAGTAAAATATTAATCATATTAAGTAAATGTGAAAAAGTAAACAAGGAAACGTAAGCATTAAAAAATGCAAGAAAGTTATGAACATGAAATCTCATTCATTGATTTAGGAGGACGACTAAGAATATGACAACATCTTCAATTGCTAGCCATAAGATTAGTTTTTATAATTAAAAGATCATTAATTGTGCCCATCTTCAATAAGTATACGCCTTTCGATGTAATTAGTTGTACTAGTAAGTATCAACTTCCTTAGCTCCAACATGATTGTACTCATAAAATCAAACATTGTTTTCATTTCAATAGACAACTTAGTCTCAATGTTCCCCTAGAATGTTCTCTATCGATTTTGTAGCTCTCTTTGTATAGGAAATAAATTATATAGTTGAACCATCATTGTTCTATGTCACATTTTCTTTAATTGGTATGTCTGTCTTCCTCTATTTAATCTCTAATGTCACATCAATACATATTGTATAGTTATAGTTTATTTTGAAAATCACTCTTTAAATTTTCATATACACGAAAAAAATATATATTTGTATTTGTAGGTTTCAACATTCTTAAATCCATTATGATTGTACTCTTTATAAAATCAAACATTGTTTTCATTTCCATAGACAACTTAGTCTCAATGTTCCCTTAGAATGTTTTGTTCTCTATCAATTTTGTAGCTCTCTTTATACAGGAAATAAATTATATAGTTGAATCATCATTGTTCTATGTCACATTTTCTTTAATTGGTATGTGTGTCTTCCTCTACTTAATCTATAATGTCACGTCGATTCACATTGTATAGTTATAATCCTCATGTACACCCTTCATATGATTCCATACTTCACACCCTTCATATGATTCCACACTTCATAAAATATTTATCCATGTGGTTTAACATGATAGTTCTCTCACAATGAACTATCAATGATGTATAGTTGCAGGTCTAGTGATACCCATAGTTTCATCCTGCATAGTTTGGAAATTTTGTTACAATTAAATAATGTCGCATTCCTCCTCCTAATCATAAACATATAGATCTAAATAATGAACTCATTGGTATGGATGCATAAATCAACAAATGTTCATGATAGATTGTCTTCTCTTAGCAACATCCTTCATCTATTAAATATTGTATAACTACATGATCTAGAATATGAATATAAGGAAACAAAGTAATTTGTTTTCCATGTGTATATTAAATATACTTAAATATAATCTTGTAAATAGGTTGATTAGTCGTTTTATGCGATTGGTTTTTATTTTATAGATTAAATATATTGACCAATAATATTTTTAGGTATTTTGATTAGTTATTATATGCATGAATATTTATGATGTTCTTATCGAGTTGTATTGTTTTCATTCTACTAATGAAATTCAAGGTTGAGTGTTTCCCTTGTTTTATAGTAACATTGTATTTCCAATGTGAGTTACTTTTATTATTTTTGGCAACACATTTTTCACTTCATTATGTATTTAAGGTAGAGTCATCATAATTATGTATTTAAGGTAGTGTCTAATGTATCTACTAGTTATTCATCTACTAGTTATTCATTGTAGGTTATTATGGTTAAGACATGCCATACGAGGGAAGGGTGGATGGTGTAGAAAATATTTCAATTTTTTGATTAAGATTATGAAGAGTTAGGAAAATGATAAATATATATGCCATATATATTTTCAAAGAATATATAGCTACATTTATACTTGTTATAGGTATGCCTAAAATCTTTGTCTCACATGTACATATATATTCATCCCCATGAATTTTGGGTTTAGAGTGCAACTACTTTGTTTTTGTATTCATGGCATGTCTCATATGCTTCTAATGTAAGCTTTAATAATCACAGAGGGTTTATGATCATCAATTTTTTTCGCTCTAAATTAACAAAACAAAACAGAAAATAATTTTATTGCTTAAATCTGAAAATAAGAGATATCTAAATAGTAGTTGGCCATAATAAGGTGTTAGCACTAATAGTAAGGATTTTTTTAAGCATTCAAATATTATAGCTTAGTATAGTATTCTAAGCAATAATTTTAGTTTGGAAAAACCATACATATAGATATGTAGGCGAATATCTAATAAAAAAATACAATTTGATATGAAAATTGTAAATTTTGGTCAATATTACCAATAAAAACATATTTTATGTTTTTATTCATAGATACGTAGGTGAATTCATAAATAAAAAATGACCAATTGAAAATTATATTTTTTGAAGAAAAGACCAAAAGAAAACAAGTTGGGGAAAATTGACCACTAAAATGTACCTTGATTAACGTATCCGAGGAATGCGATTTAATTCATTGGAGAATTTCCTAGCTCCTCAATGTGTTATATTCACTTCATAGTTGTTATTTCCACTAAAAACGTGACAAAACTTACTAAAGTTTGAAGCTTGTGATTGACAAAAATGGTTTCCCCCAAGCTTGTAATTTGAAATTTTAGGCCATTCCAATTTAATTCCATGATTAGGCTACCTAAAATAAATATTAATGATTAACCATGTTCGACAACACAGGTATTCCAATAGAGGATGAAAACCTTCAATAACCACTCACACAACCAGATCAAAGATCAACATATTGATTTTTTGATGTGGTAAAACCCCTACAGGGAAACATCCATGACCCCAACCAACGCGACCACTTGGAGTAGTTTATCAATGCAAAATAAAAATATTACAGAGAGATTTTACAAGAGAGTTTCTCACAATCGATCATTGGGAAATGACCATCCATGATCTTTAAATAGACATCATGGACAAATTGAGTGTTAATCCACATATCAATGGACATTAATATCGAGGAGAATATGAACCGCCGGATCACTCTATGTCATGAACATATCATGACCGTTAGATTTACTAACTAAAAATGCATAGTAATGCATACTAAAGAAACACACTTTTACCTAACAACACATTAGACCAAGTAGATCTTAAGTACCTCCTAAGTGTCTAAATATCCTAGCATCCCCCCTTAAGAATACCTTGGTATAGGATTGACGGATTTACAATAATGACACAATAGGAGAAGGAAGGAGGCATTAGAGCCTATCCTCCCTTGATGATAACTTTCTGAAATCCTAACATAGATCGAAGTTTGGAAAACTTCGCTTCTGTTAGAGACTTTGTGAAAATGTCTGCAACTTGATCTTCTGTAGGAAAAAAGAGCACTTCAATAACTTCATCATAAATGATCTTTTTGATAAAGTGCATGTGTAGCTCAATGTGTTTGTTGCGATAATGTTGAACTAGGTATTTGGAAAGCTTGATGGCACTCTAATTGTTGCACCAAAGGATGGTCGGATGTTGTTGCTGGAATCCAAACTCTGAAAGAATCTATCGAAGCCATAGGGCTTCCTGACTTGCATTTACTGCTACTCGATACATTGCTTTTGCTGAAGAAAGTGAAATAGGCTGTTGTTTCTTAGAGGACCAAGTGACACGTCCTGAACCAAGGCTGAAGACATAACCTATAGTAGAATTTCGATCATCAGGGTCACTGACCCAATCTGAATCAGTCAAACCAACCAATAAAGGAGCCCCCCTGAACTATAATGTATCTTGAATTGAATTGTACCATGGAAATAGAAAATTATCCTTTTAACTTCTTTCCAATGGATTTCATGGCGTGTTTGCATATACCGAGAAACAAGACCACCAACAAAGGAAAGATCAGGACGATTATGAGTCAATTATAAGAGGCTACCAACTAACTAATGGTACAAGGTGGAATCAAATTCAAGAGAAGTGCAGGTGGCAGTAAGCTTGACTCCAGAGTGGAAGGGAGAAGGGGTTGGTTTAAAATTGTCCATGTGAAAGCGATGAAGAAGGTCACAAGCATACTTATATTGAGAAAGAAAAATTCCTCCATTGGTTTGCAAAACTTGGAGGCTAAGGAAATAGTGCAAAAATCCTATGTTTGTCATTTCAAAATTCTTCTTAAGGCCGGTTTTCACATGGTTTAAAAGTTTTGAGTCACTACCAGTAAGGATAAGGTCATCAACATGAAGGACAAGGATGATGATATGGATTCCTACTTTCTTGGTATATACATTAGGATCATAATGGAATCTAGATAATCCAATGACAATAATAAATTTTTCCATTTTGGAATACCAATCTCGAGGAGCTTGCTTAAGACCATAAAGAGATTTATTAAGGTGAAAAACAAGGCTAGAGTCATTATGGACATAGACATGAGCCTGTTCCATGTAGATTTATTCTTTCAAATCTCCATGCAAGAAGGCAGATTTCACATCCATTTGATGGACCTCCCATTTATGTGAGGCAACAAGGGAAAGAACAAGGCAGATGGAATTTATTTCGGCTATAGGGGCAAAGGTTTCATTATAGTCAATTCCTTCAACTTGGGAAAATCCTTTGGAAACTAACCAAGCCTTGTGTCTTTCAACACTTCCATCTAATGCATACTTAGTTTTGTAGACCCATTTGCATCTGACAAGTTTTCTTTCTTTTGGAAGAGGTACAAGATACCAAGTATCATTTTCCATTAAAGAACAATACTCTTCATTCATTGTTGTATCCCAATATGGATGACCTAAAGCTTTTGAAAACGTCTCTGGACAATGATTCCCTAAAACTTGAGCCAAAAGAGAAGAGGCTCGTTGGAGCTATGAACGTGTCTAATGTTGATCTGAAGGATCACCTACAAGATCACCAACTGCTTCTTGTGTTGAATGGACCCATCTAGGAAGTAGTGGAGCTGGAGCTGGTGTTGGTTGAGGTTCAAAGGATTCATCTGGAGGAAGGTGAGAAGGTAGAGGTGGATTTTCATCCTCATTGTCATCATCTGAAGAAGAAACCATAACAAAATAAGACAAAAATGTCGAAGATGGCTCGCAGGCTGAAGAAGGAACAAATGTCGAATTATGATCGTAGTACAAAGAAGGCCCACACGTAGAAGTAGGCTCGTAGGCCAAGATATTTTCATCAAATTTAACATCTCTTCTAATAATAATTTCATTACAATGTGGCTGAAGAATTCTATAATCTTTGACATCTTCAGAATAACTAACAAATATACACTTCTCACTTTTAGGCTGCAATACTTTCCTTTTCTCATCACGAATCTGAGCCCATGTTATACTGCCAAATACATGAAAGTGACTTACATCTGGTTTAATTTTAGTCCAAGCTTCTTTCGGTGTTATATTTTTAAGATCCTTTGTGGGAGTGCAATTTACTATGTAATTTTCAAATTCGATGTCTTTTGCCCAATACTTTAGACTTAATCCCTTAGATTAGATCATACAATTAGCTATTTCTTTTAATGTGCGGCTCTTTCTCTACACAACACCATTTTGTTGTGGTGTATATGGAACAGTGTGTTGCATTTGGATGCCCTTTGTAGTGCAGTAACTTGTAAAATTATTGTTCACATATTCGCCTCCATTATTTGTTCTTAACCTTTGAATTTAATGTCTAGATTTCTTTTCTACAAGGGCCTTGTAGGCCAAAAAATTGTCAAAAAATTCACTCTCAGGTTTTAAGAAGTAAACCCAATTACATCTAGAAAAGTCCTTAATGAAAGTTAAGAAATACTTGCACCCATAAAAGGAAGGAAAAGAAAGTGGACCACACAAATCATTTTGAACAAGCTGCAAAGGGCCTGAGGTGTGCCAAGAGGCACGTTTATCAAAATTGTCTCGATAATGTTTGTCGAGAACACAACCATCACAAACACCATCTCTGCATGAAACATGAGGAAGACCAGTCACCATATGTTCATTACATAGTTTTTGTAATGAGTGATAGTTTAGATGACCAAACCGCTCATACCAAAGTTTTCTTAAGTCATCACTATGAGCAACAAAAGCTGATGAAAAATATGATGACCCAAAGTTTTCAAACTTGTACAACCTAGTAATATCATCAACAATTCTAGTTGCAATAACATGCTTAGGATATTTTAGATCCTTGATTACAACTTCTTGAGGTCAAAACTCTATGGTTTTACGTTCACTTGAATGAGTGATTTGATATACTAATAGAAGGTTACAAGGAAGAATTGGAACACATAATACATAATTGAAATGACCATTTTCTATTTGAACTATTCCATATCCTTCAACACTAAGATAGCTATCATCACCAACATATATTTTCTTGGTGTTACATTCATTAAGAGCCGAAAATATGTCTTTATCCTTATCCATATGATAAGATGCTCCAAAATCGATAAGTCACCCATTAGAAGTATAAGTAGAAGTTGTATTGAAGGAGAAACCAGATGAAGAAAGTGCATGTCCATGAGAAGAAGAAGAATAAGAAGTAGAATCAATATTGATGTTGTGTTTCTTCATCGCTACTTTTAAATCTTCTATCTTCTTGAAACATTTGGACTCATCATGACCATATTTATCACAAAAGTTGCAATGTCTGCAAGTATTCTTATTTTTATGTTTTTCTCCTTTGTCACCATTAGGAGTGGAAGTTGTATGAGTGGGTTTGTGACCCTTATGTTTCTTTTTGTTGTGGCGAGGATTTTTCGTCTTGGGATTCTTGGGTTTATCTTTGTGATGGAAGACTAAGGCTTTGTTGGAGGGACATGCAGTGTTGATCACTCCAAGTTGTACAAGCCTACGTTTCTCTCTAATCAAAGCATCACAAAAGGACTCAAGAGTGGGTTTTTGATAAGTTGTCCCTAGAGCCTTTTTCATGGAAGAAAATGTAGATACAAACATAGAATATGCACTACCTTTCTTAGAAAGAATAAGATAGATGCAACGCTTTTCATCCATATTTATCTTACATTTGTCACACAAAATTTTGATTTTTTAAAACTTAGATAGATAGTATTCAATGCAAGAAAAATCACTTGCACATAAATTCAATACTTTATTTTCTAACTGTTTTGCTTGAATAATATTGTATTTACCAAACAGAGATTCAATATTTTCCTAAGCTTCATCAGGTTTATCATTTTGTTGAAGGTGGAACCTTAAATCAGGAGAGATGGAAATTATGATTAGTCCACGTGATTCGTCATTCCTATTAGCCCATTTGAATTTCTTATCAACATCAATAGGTTAGCTTTCATTTCCCAAAGTAATCTGGTATAAGCCTTTACTTCTTAATAAATCCTCTATATGAGATTTCCATTATAAGTAGTTGGTGTTGGTAAGCAAAATATTACTTGAAGAAGTCATATTAAATATGTAGATAACATGGATTTAAAAACTAAAACTGACGATTTGTATGAAAATATATCGAAAAATTAGGTGATTTTAAAAAAAATGGCACTAAAAATGGACTTCGGATGTGAAAGTTATGCCATTTAAAAAAAATGCATAAATGGTAACCAAAGTACCACGTGATGGTGTAAGTTGCTTTATGAAGTGACCCACTTTTATAAAAAGAAGTGGGGTTAAATTTTACAATGAAGTTACTTTATAAAAGAAAAGTTGCATGCAAAATAAATAACTCTAAAATATTAAAGCTACTTATAGTGATTCACTTTTATACTTGAAATGAAATACACATTACAATGGAGCATGAACTTTTTCAAAAAAAAATAACAAAAAGAGAGACTTGAACTCGAGACCTTTTACTCAATAAGGAAACTTTTAACCAAATGGGTTAGAAAAACATATTGTAAATTTTAGCAAGAGGATTGTTGTTGTTGTTGAGTGTGCTAAAAGAAAACTCTTTTCACACAAGAAAAAATTTTCTCTTCTCGATGACAACAAGGGCTAGATCTCAGTTAACTTACCTGGAAAATGCACATTTTCCTATATGTTTTTTATTTTCTAAGATTGCAAAGGGCATAGGGAAAAGAGAATATGCAGATCCAAAAGAGTAGAAACTCGGAAACAAACAATATAAAACCAAAATAATACTCTATAAAAAAATTAAAAATGGCATATTCAGGATTTATACCTCCGGATCTAGCTAAAATGGTTGTATCTTGGGAAAATAGAAACCTTTTCGAGTGAAATGAAAATAATTCTTGAATGAAACGAGTGCTCCAAAAACAATGGAACATTCGTTTCAGCACATAAATGTACGAAAATGGAAAAAAATGGAGATGAAGAAACTCAGCTTCACGATCTCGATCTACAGGAGGAGCAAGTCTTTAAACAGACTCTGATACCATGTTTGAAAACACAAGTATTCTAACATAGGAAGAAAACCTTCAGTAACCAATCACACAAACATATCAAATATCAACACACCGATGTTTTGACATGGTAAAAACCCTAGGGGGAAACATCCATGGCCCCAACCAACACGACCACTTGGAGCAGTTTATTAATGAAAAAGAAAAAGATTACAAAGAAATTTTACAAGAGAGTTTCTGACAATCGATCATCGGAAAATGACCCTCCATGCTTTTTAAATATATATCATGGACCAATCAAGTGTTAAACCATAGATCAATGGTCATTAATATCTAGGAGAATATGAACTGTCAGATCGCTCTATGTCGGGAACATATCGTGACCGTCGGATTTCCTAACTACAAATGCATATTAATGCATACTAAAGAAACACACTAAGAAACACACTTTTACCTAAAGACACATTATACCAAGTAGATATTAACTAACTCCTAAGTTACTAAATATCCTAACAAACCTAAATGAGAAAATTTAGATATGATAAATTACGATAAACATTAACAATTATGAGAAGCATCACTCAATCCAATTCATTGGCCCTTTTGGTAATTCACTAAATTTGGAATTAACGTAATAAATACTTGAGAAAATAAATAAACGGTCTTAAAATAATAAGAGAAATTTCTAAAAAGGAATGAGGGAAAATCTAAACAAAGAAAATGTTAAAATTTGCATTAATAAGAGTTAATGGATTAATGAAAAGTGGAACCTATGAATGGAGTTTTTCTCATTAATGGATATGAATAAAAACTATGTAATTGATATGGAAAAGGTAGTGAGATATATTTTTCTTGGGGGAAGTCATGGAAGGTAAGGATTAATGTTATGGTGGTTGAGAGATTGGTTGGGAGGAGAATTGTCTCCCACACTAATTTGTAGCTAGATGGATCAAGGGATAGAAATCAATAGTTATATTTTCAGCCATATTGTAAGTAATTTTATCTTTGCAACATCCAGGTATGACTCAGAACTCATTCCTCATAATGATTATGAAATATGAAATGAAATGATATTTAATTTTAATTGTTTAAGGGTATGTAATTTTTTCTGATATTCAGTAATGTTAGTCTAAATTTCTTAAGTATTACATATGGTATCAGAGAAGTAGTTAAAACAACGTGGACCTTATGACTATTAAAAACTATCGAAAGATTTCAAATTGAAAATTGTTTGTATATTTAATTTAATTTGTTTTGTTGAGTTTCCATTTTAAAGAAATTTTGTTGATGTGAACCTTTCTTATCCCATACAAGAAATATAAGATGCATTCCTTCTTGAGACTTGAATTTCAAAATCTACCCCAAACTCAAATCCTGTCCATTTGGAAATGGATTAGTATCTTTATGCACAAGCCTAACTTTCTCATATATATATCATCCTGCAATGTATACCAATTGATGCACCTTTAAAATTGACCAACATATCTCTTCCCAACATGTTCTATGTTGAAACAACTCCCCTCCTTCTAGCCTCATATATGGAAGTAATCCATCCTCCACATTAGCATCTTGATAAAGTGAAACCCTCCTTCCTTTATAAATTAGTAAATAGGTATTAGACATCACGTGGTAATCAGGGATAGATCCCACACCATATTGGTATAATGGATTGGTTTCCATTGCATAAAATTTATTTGCAATCCTTAATGAAGTTTCCAACATAGGAGGTTGTACATTAGGACTGAGCACACATAACCAATCATCAATTGTCAAACCTCTCAAAACTATTTTTCTTTGTAGAAATCACCACCATCCATGTAATATATTATCCTGAAAGGAAGTATAGGTGTGGTGATACATGTGGATATCGGTGACCACCCACCTTTTTCAGCAGGCTCAAAACAGTTTTCTGGCAATTTTGGTAATTTACTATTTTTAGCAGTTTTTTATTTTCGGGGCCATTTTGAGTGCGTAAATGAAGGTTTTTCGGGATCAAGCTTATAAATGATAGCCAAAGGCTCTAATTGAGCCTTCAATTTGAATATCCTCGACCATACCTTTCCAATGAGATATCGTTCACCCCAAATGAAGATTGTATGCAAAAGTTACGACCCCGAGAAGTTGATGTACTAACTTACCCAAACAGGGCCCACATGAACTTTTGTCACTTCATCTCCTAGGGTTAGGTTTCTGGATGTATAGGGTTTTTGAAATTATTTTTTATTGTAAAAATTCCTTCAGAGCCTCACTGTAATCATGTTCTTGAAAATGATCTCAGCCGTCACATCTCTCCTCAGAGATAAGCTGCCACCATTCCAACAAGCTTGTTTTCTGCTCCATTTTACAGTTTCAACTTATTTCCTTATTGAATAGAAAACCAATTTTACTATATATTTATTATTCTGTGTTAAAGAATATTTTAGTAATCTATATTCATTTTGTTCTGCTCATAAAATATGGATCAGTGATATCAGAGCGGTCTGCTCCTTGTCGTCTTAATGCATGTCCCCAATGAGTTAAAGCTACAAAGAATTGGGTCTCGAGCTTGTTTCTCTTAAGGAAAAAATCTCTCGCACGCCCAAGTGACCTCTCACAGAAGGAGAAAAGGAATATGAAGGGACATGATATCCTTTCAAAATGTTTCTTAAGGAATCCCTCACGCAACAAAGGAATGAGATGATGGATAGTTTCGTGCACATCCTTCGATGACTACCAAGAGACGATGCATCTTCCTCGAGTGCAGGCGCCGCCCCCTTCAAGGTACAAATAAACTTTGATATTCCTATATTTGAAGGTCATATAGACGCAAATGTTGTAGAAAAGTGGTTGAATCTACTAGAAGGGTATTTTTCTGTCCATAACTTTTCAAATAGAGAAAAGATTACTTTTGTTCTCCTCAAAGTTGTTCCCCATGTCAAAGATTGGTGAGAAAATTTCTTTGAAAAAAAGGAAATAGAGGAACCCTCATTATTTACATTCATGACCACCTGGGAATCCTTCAAGGATGTTATTAAGGAATAATACTACCCTGTCAGAAGTTATGATGACTTGTATACTAAATGGACCACATTGCAGCAAGAAAGAGACCAAGGAGTGCCAGAGTTCACAAATATATTCCATACCTTGTGCACCAAGTTGGGTATCAAAGATTCAAAGGGACATCTAGTTCTCAAGTATCACAGTGCTATACATAGATACATACAAACTAAAATGGAATTTATGGACATCTCTTCCTTAGGCATGGCCTATTGATATGTCGTCAAAATCAAGCAGAAGCTCAAACAAAAGATGTGGAAATTTGGCCCTAGGAACCCCTCACAACAAAATTCAGGAAAGGGTAGCCCCAACCCACATAAAAAAGGATAGAGAAAAGGTGGAAAGTATCAAGACAACCAATCCAAGCCACAAGCAAAGAAGGACACCAGAAAGACAAATAAATATACTGGGAAGTGGTGCGACTTCCATAAGAGCACTTGGAATAACAATGTCGATTTCTTCTCAAAGTAGTCGTTGGTCATTGAAGTGAAATCCTCTGAATTATATGCAGGTTTTGACTCTGAGTCAAAACCAGAAATGGGAAGACAGATCATTGACACGGAACCCAGTGCCACTGTTGTTACCACCAAGCTCCAGCTTGGTGAACTAGATGAGCTAGAAGAAGGTGAGCGCCTCTTCCATACATAGATGTGGGTGAAAGGTACCCTACTGCACTTCATATTTGATAGAGGTAGCCAGAAGAACCTCATCTCAATAGAGGTCGTCAAGCAGTTGGACCTGCCGACAATACCACACCCACAACCCTACACAATTGGATGTCTCCGCCAAGGAAGCGATCTCCGCGTCAGCCAATAGTGTCAACTGTCATATGACATCAATCCCTTCAAGGAAGAGGCATTGTGTGATGCTTCTCCTCTCGAAGTTTGTAATTTTATTTTGGGCCAATCTTATTTATGGAAATGTCATGTTGTATATGATTCTAGGCCTCATAGTGTTATTATTACTTTGAATAGGAAATTGTACAAGATACCCGAGGTGGTCCCTCCTAGTGCTATTTCCTTGGTATTTGTCAAGCAATGAAGGAAGGTCGTCTCTAAGACCAAGAAATTTGTCTTCTTCATGATTTTCTCTCAGAGTGAGAAAAAGATCGCAACCACATCCAGGGGCTCCATGCTTGATCTCTCCACACAACAAAAGCAAGTGAATAAGGTCATGGAAGAATTCTCAGATATCTTCTCTTCTCCTACCAGGGTACCTTTGCACTTCCAGTTCAAGCATTCCATCGATATGACCCTAGGCACACTGCTACCCAATGGGCCAGTCTACCACCGTTCTTTGTTAGAAACTGAGGAGATCAAGAGGCAGATCCAAGAACTACTCCACAAGGGGCACATCCATCCCATCTCAGTGCCTTGTGGGAGCCTAATCATGTTGGTGCAGAATAAATACGGGACCTAGTGACTCTGTATTGATTACTGAGCCCTAAATAAAATCACAATCTGAAAACATTACCCGATTCCACGAATCAACGACCTCCTTGATCAGCTCATGGGGGAAAAATATTTCAGTAAGATTGATATGAATTCTGAGTACCACCAGGTCCCAATAGAATAGAAAGATCTATGGAAGACTGCCTTTAAGTCAAAGGAAGGTCTTTTTGAATGGTTGGTCATGCCCTTTAGTTTGATAAATGCTCCAACAAATTTTATGAGGATGATGGATAATATACTACGACCTTTCACTAGTACTTTGTAGTGGTGTATCTGAATGACATTCTTATATACAAGAAGACTTGGGAGGAACACCTACAACATATTCAGTAGGTTTTGCACACCCTGCGATAGCACAAACTATATGCAAACTTGGAAAAATTCTCCTTCAGCATGGAAATGGTCCATTACTTAGGATACATCATTTATTAGCATGGTGTGCATGTGGATCCATCCAAGATAAAGATCATCCATGAATGGCCAGACCCAACCACACTCACTAAACTTCATAGATTCTTGAGCCTTGCCAATTTCTATTGCAGGTTCGTGTTGGGATTATCTCATATTGCATGGGCCCTCAGCCAAGTAACCAAGGGTGGAGGTAAGGAAAAATTTGTGTGGGGCATGTCCCAACAACAAGCCTTCAAGGACTTGAATAATCGTTTGTTCTTATACCCATCACTTTCATTACCAGACCTGCAACATCCCTTTGAGATCGAGACATATGCTTAAGACTATGTTGTGGGTGTCATTCTCACTCAACACGGCCACCCCGTGGAATATCATAGTAAGACGCTATCAGATGTTGTCCATAAGTACCCTACTTATAACAAATAAATGTACTCTATTGTGAAATCCTATCGCCAGTGGAGACATTACATTATTGGGAAGGAGACAATCATCCACATTGATCACAATCCACTGAAGTCCATGCATACCTAAGGCAAATTTCAGAATGACTGCCATCAAAAGTGGTCCACATACTTACAATAGTTCAACCTCAACATCAAGTATAAAATAGGAAGTACCAACCAAGTTTTTGATTGCCTCAACCTCCCTTCGGTCGTGATACTCACCATGGTTCTAGACTCTTGCAGCCACAAGAATTCCAAATGGCCCCAACTCTACGAGATAGACCCTGACTTCTCTGCCACCTACCAAATGTTGGGTGCCAACTCAGTGGTCGCTAATTTCCATATTCAGGACGAGATATTGTTTCGTCTGGGACATCTTTGTGTTCCATCAAGCGAGCGTGTGAAGCTAATTTGGTAAGTGAGCATGTGAAGCTGATTTGGTAAGCTCACTACAGTTGGGTGGGAGGTCACCTTGGTGTCAAAAATAAAGTGGCATTGTTGCAAAAACATTTGTACTTGTCGAAACTTCAACAGGATGTTGGAAAGTATATTAGGTCCTGCACTGCCTATGCTATTTCCAAAACGACCATAAAGAAACATGACATGTACACCCCTCTTCCTACTACTAAAATGCCATGGGAATCCATCTCAATGGACTAAATCTCAGACATCCCATCCACCAATAGGGTAAATGATAATATTTTTTTGGTTGTTGATCGCTTTTCCAAGATGGTGATTCTAGCCGCCTACAAGAATAACATCACAACATAAGCCACTGCCAAGATCTTCTTTGAATGAGTATGGGTACATTTTGGGATCCCGCAAAACAATATCTCATACTGTGACAGTTGGTTCCTCAACACATTCTGGTCGAGCCTCTAGTCAATGCTAGATACCAAGCTCACCAAATCCACTGCCTTCCACCCCCAAATAGATGGCTAAACCAAGGTAGTCAATCGGATGATTGTACATATCCTGCACATGTACAATTCAAAAAAACCCCGCACATGGGATAAGAGTCTTCCCTATATCGAACATAGCTACAATCGTGCCCTACATAGCTCAACTGGCCATAGCCCCTTTCAGGTGGGGTTGGGATTCCAACCATTTGGGCCCCATGGATTTTGCACTACCCCTGGCGACTACCTCGGTCGACTCATCCCCTGCTCCACTAGAAGATAAAAAATACACTCAGTTCATTGAGGGGATCCAACACATCAGCCAACAGGTTCAGGATATTCTATAGAAGTCTAATGCCAAGTACAAGAAGTGCCATGATCAACATCAGGTGGCACATAAGTTTCAGGTGGGCGACAAAGTTTGGTTGCACTTGCAGAAAGAACGCCTTACAAGGCCCCATAGGAAGCTTATCCCAATCTATTATGGGTTGTACACCATCACCAAGGCTGTGGGTGACAATGATTTTTAGCTCAACATTCTCTCTTTCCTTGGCCTACACCTAGTCTTCAATGTGGCTCTCCTTCAGCCATATTTCCCACCATTATTGGACACCTCAGAGATAGAAGAGCAATTGACACCAATAGAGCTCAAAACTGACTGTATGCAACATGAATCCAATGATCAGATTATGGACAAAAAGATTAAGGGACTTGATAGCAAAGGATCCAGCTTTATCGAGTAGTCAAAGAAGGACAACTCCTACACCAAGGCAAATGGCTCATCGAGGGCAAAATTCAATAGAAATTTCCTCATATGATGGGGGAACTCAACGCAATGGATACCATTGCCTCCTAAGGAGGGAGGATTGATCCAGGTGGATATCAGTGGCCACCCACCTTTTCCAACTGAATCAAGACAGTTTTCTGGCAATTTTGGTAATTTACTATTTTTAGCAGTTTTTAACTTCCGTGGCCATTTTGAGGGCCTAAATGAAGGTTTTTTGGGATCGATCTTCTCAATTATACCTGAAGTATTTGATTGAGCTCCCGAAATGAATCTACTCGATGATACATTTCAAACGAGCTATCGTGCACCCAAACGAAGATTGTATAGAAAAGTTACAACCCCGGGAAGTTGATATACTAACTTACCCAAATGGGGCCCACATGACTTTTGGCGCTTCATCTCCTAGGGTTAGGTTTTTGGATGTCTATGGCTTTTGATGTTCATGTTTATTGTAAAAAGGCCTTTAGAGCCTTATTGTAATCATCTTCTTGTGAATGAGTGCAATTGTCACATCTCTCCTCAAAGATAAGCCGCCACCATTCTAACAAGCTTGTTTTCCGCTGCATTTTATAGTTTCAGCTTATTTCCTTATTGAATAGAAAACCAATTTTACTGTATCTCTGTTATTCTGTGTTAATCATATTTTAATAATATGTATTCATTTCGTTCTGCTCATAAAATCTAGATCATGTGGAATATGCTTCCTACACTAATCTAAGAAAGAAGAATGTATAGACACTAAAAACAAAATAGTTGCAACAAACAAATAAACAAAAAACCATAGACAACAAGATTTCCTAGGAAAAAAATCTTCAAGAGAAAAACCCCACACTCTAAAGAACACTCAATGTATTATTCAACAACTAAATAGCTATAATAGAAAGTCTATATGCTCTTAACAAGAGTGCTCAATGGTAGTATATATAATTCTAGATAAATTTCAGTAGCATAATAGTAATATAAGACTCGCATTCTACAATTTTCTCCATCTGTAAAACTCAATAAATAGGAATATAAAAACATAAACCATTTATGGTTTACCATTTCTGCATACTGGAAACTAGAAATAGGTTATTCACCACCACTTCTCTCTTCCACTTCTCTGCAAATATTCTCTATTTTAATGCAACACTACAAGTATTCTCTTCTCTATGACAACACTTCAAGGTGTATGACACACCTATCCAAACATTCTCCCACTTTTCATATAAATTTCAAGGATACAAGGAAGAATACATCAATCTATAAGATAATTTCTCAGGCCCATAAGGTCCATAGACTCACAACACCACTTGAATTTACCTATGCTCGCATGTTTTTTCAATTCATTTGCATCATTCTGCAAGGTGTATACTTTCTCTACTATCACCTTTCGATCCTCTACCATATACCTATAAAAATGGTATTGGATATCTATATGATTTTATTTGCATGAAATGTCAGGTTCTGATTCTCAATAGTGCATGCATCGAGATGGAACAAAGTTCCCACATGAACAACCTCAACGAGTACCATAGCTCCTCAAACCATCTTACATCCTTTTTTAAGAGAACAACCTGCACACCTACATCATTAAGTGTGCTTACTAATAGTAGGTTTCATGCTAGACCCAAAATGTGAAAAACTCCATTGATCCTGTTTACTCTACCATCAAGGAATTTGATCAACTCTACAATGAACGACTATGCTGAGAGGAAATTCATCATCGAGGAAATAAGCTCCATATTCTATCAACCATTCACTCTCAGCTAGAGGTGTTTCAAAAGCTTCTCCAAAGACATATTTACCATCCTCTTGAGAAAAGTTTTCATATTCATCACGAGAATCATTCTTTTCCTTCTTATTCTTCTTCTTATGTTCCTTGTAGTCCATTATGAAATGCTATACATTACTACAGTTCTAACATTTTCCCTTGGAATTTCTTGGAGAATTATGTCTGCTAGGGGATTTTGGTCTACCATTTTATATCTTCTTTCCTTTCTCCTTTGATCTTTCATGAACAACTAAGGCTTCATTGGTGGATTCTTAATTGTTTTTCCTAACCTCATAAAGCACCAATGTCTTCATAACTCTTCCAATGGCCATTACAAGGTCATCCCATGATTCTAGAAAATAACAAAAAAGGGTCATACAAATATTCTCCTCATTCACACACACTCCAATTGAGATCAACTAGCTCACAACAATATTAAATCCATTCAAGTTCTCAACCACAAAATCATCATCACCCATTCTCAAGGAAAACAATTTTTTCTACAAAAACAGTTTATTAACTAGATATTTAGCATGATTCAAATCCCCCAACTTTTTCTAGAGAGTATTTGTGATGGTCGACACCTTACCTAGAACTAGATATACTTTAGTTGCTTCTTTTCTTTCTCACCAACTGTTTATGGATAAATTCGTGAGTGCGGACACAGACCAATCTCCCCAAGATCCACCTAGATCTGGAACAAACCGTAACATAATACTACTCTTTCCCTAGATCTAACTATTGAATGAACTAAGAGAAATAGATGGTGTTCATACCTTTTGAACGCTCTCCGTTAATCTCTGTTGTTCCTCGCTCTGCTCCAATGCTCTTGTGTCGTCCAATCACAACAACACAAACCAATCATAGCAAAAGCATTAATATATTCAATATTTAGTCTATACATGTGATCAAGGAATCATGTAATAAGATGACATCATCATTATGGGAAAGGGACATACTCATATATTGCATTAACTGAAAGAGAAATATACAACCTGAGCCTTGATGTTGTAAATCTCCTTTCAATGGCTCCTAGCTCTGACACACACACTTGCTCATGCATGAAGAAGTTCAACCACTAATGATCACTTGTAATGTCTTGCTGCTGTAGCTTCCATCCTCCACACAGTCTTGCACCAGATCTCCTATCAAACTCTAGCTAGCTTGCTTGCCTTGCTTGTTTATTAACTTGTTAACCTTTTCCATAAGCAATCTCCTCATTATATAATAGAAGATTGATTAGTTACTTGGATAGGGAATAATCCCAAGATATCTGGAAAGTCAGTACTTAGCCAACCATTCGAACTCCAACTCATCCTTCTAGAAGATTCCTTCTAGAAGAATCGAGAATTTATTCATTTTCTCCTTTAGAAACATGTCCGCACCCTAACCATTAACACAGTGCGGAAAGTCCGCAGTTTAGCTGAATGCAACCTGCGGAAATTAAGGATTTCCGCAGGAGAGTATATAATCAGCCTGCGTACCTTTCTTAAAATATGATTTTGAGAAAATGATTAATGTAACTTTCTTCTGGAAAATGTTCTTAAAGAAGAGTTTGATCTTCTATCACCATGACATGATCATGTTATCACCCCGATAACCAAAAATGCGGATAACACCAACACCACCAACTCTTCATCTATCATACCAATGGATTTGGTTCCAGATATTACAACCCATAGTTCTTGATTTACAGGAAGATCCTCCATATTGAGCTTCCATAGCTCAAAGTTAGTTCCATTAAACTTCTCCATTTCTAATCTAGGTGTACTCACAATTTCTTGGAAAAAATATTTCTTTCTATGCAAGCTCCCACTCAAACAAAGTTTAGATCAAAAACCTTATCTCGAACACTTTGGAATAGAGGTGAGCAGACTCTAATACCAAATGAAAGGAAGTAGAGGTGTTAAATACACTTCCTACACTGATCTACGAGAGAAGAACGTATAAAAGCTAGAAATGAAATAGTTGCAACAAAAAAATAAACAACAAATGATAGACAATGTTAAGCCCTAATATTGGCTCATTACCCCTTAATTGGGGCATATTAGATTAGTAATGTTATTTTATTTATGTCGGATTTAGGCCATTAGTTGTAATTATACCTCCTAGTCTCCTATATATACCAAGGAGACATTTTCATTTTGAATCATCTTGTACTTGACCATTTAAATGGGGTAAAAGGAGGTTGCCCCCTCGAAGAGGCTTATTATCTAAAATTATCTCTTTTTCAAGGCATTGAGTACTTTTTCTAAAGATTTTCTATGCTATATTGATATTTGGTTCTTAACATATGGTATCAGAGCTCAAGGTCTTGGGGTTTCGCTGCTACATCTGAGACATAGTGGAATTTTTGCTATAAATTTGTTTCTACAACGTTTCAAAAGGAACGTCTTGGAGTATATTTAGTAGACAAATCAAGGTACGTTGGGTTAAAAATACAGCTGCTGATTTCTTATACTTTTGGAGATACAACCTTTACAAGACAGGGTTCTGGAATCATCCGAAAATGAGTCATTGTGGAATTTTTGCTATAAAACATTTTTTGTAACGTTTTAGACCCTGAACTCCAGTGGCCATTTATAGAAATTAGTAAGGTATCTTTGGTAAAAATTTTAGCTTCTGGGTCACCTTAAATTTGTAGATACACCTTGTGTAAGATAGGGTATCTAACTAGTCCTATTGACTAGTCTCAATAAGGTGTTCTAGGTAAAAAAATCATTACTTCTTTATAGAGTATCCAAATTGAGTGGGACTAGTTTCATTGGATTGTGGACAGTCTTTAGTATTTTGGGTGTGAGTTTCAGAATTTGATATCAATTATTTTGTGCGGGACATGCTATACAAGTGAGATCTTTTGGAAAGGACAAAAATCGGCAAGTTGTGAGGAAGTTACCGTAAATTCCACTTGGAACATCCAATTTTGATCAGACCTGTGGCATTGCAGAGAATAAATATTAGAGAACTACCTAAAAGAAAGTTTCATACCCAGAAGGGCCGAAACTTGGGAGATACAATAGAAGAAATATTGTCTAGCAGAACCACCTCAAAATCAAGGTTCAAAAGTGATACTTGGCCAACATGCCACCCAAAAAGGGAACT
>ML787630.1:173315-198934 GCA_009831015.1 Picea engelmannii
GCCTGCATCTTCACGAGTACACCCAGTTTTCCATGTTTCATGCTTAAAGAAGGTTATAGGCGACAAGATCCTAGTTCAAACTATATTGCCAGAACTTGACGAGGAAGGAAAAATCATATTGGAGCCTGAAGCCATCACTGACATAAGAATTTGCCAACTGAGGAATAGATCCATTTCAGAGTATCTCATTAAATGGAGGAAACTACCGGTTGAAGATTCCACTTGGGAAGATGAGTCTTTTATACAGAAGCATCTAGAGTTACTCAACCGTTGCGGACAACATTTGTCTCAAGGGGAGGGGCATGTTAAGCCCTAATATTGGCTCATTACCCCTTAATCGGGGCATATTAGATTAGTAATGTTATTTTATTTATGTCGGCATTAGGCCATTAGTTGTAATTATACCTTCTAGTCTCCTATATATACCGAGGCATTTTCATTTTTAATCATCTTGTACTTGAACATTTAAGTGGGGTAAAAGGAGGTTGCCCCCTCGAAGAGGATTATTATCTAAAATTCTCTCTTTTTCAAGGCGTTGAGTACTTTTTCTGAAGATTTTCTATGCTATATTAATATTTGGTTCTTAACAGACAACAAAATTTTCTAGGGAAAAAACTTCCATAAGAAAAACCCCAACACACTCAATATATTATTCAACAACTAAATGGTTATAATACAAAGTCTCTAAAACACACTCAATCTAGTATTCAACAATTGAATGGTTACAATACAAAGTGTTTGTGTTCTCAACAAAAATAATCAGCAGTAAAATAATTCTCAATAAATTTGGCAGCATAATAACAAGATATAACACACACTATGCGATTTTCTCTATCCCTAGCACTCAATAAATAGCTATAGTAAAACCATTAACCATTTATTCTTTACCATCTATGCATATTGGAAACCACCAACAGGTTACTCCCTTCCACTGCCCTCTGCCACTACTTTACAAGTAGTCTATACTCTATTAAAGAATTTCAAGGTGTATAACACATTTGTCCCAACAACCTCTGAAAAATCATTGTCCTTAATAATATAGCACACCTTGTACAATAAATGAGCCTTTTGAATTTGAAAAATTCAATCCCAAATTGAATGCTGATTGTGGCTTATTACAAGAATTTGGGCTATAATGGCATCACCAAGATTCCTTGATACACAAGCATCGTTGGTTTTAATTTTGTGATGGTTGACACCTTGCTTCGACCTTTGGAAGAGTTCCTTGCAGGTATGAAAGATTGATCCAGGTGGATATTGGTGGCCACCCACCTATTCCAAATTCCAATTGGCTCATCTTGAATTTTTTTAGTTCATCACGTTTCTCTATAATGGGTACATTTATTTGTAATTGTGGGTTCCGCACTTACGGGGTTGTCCTGAATCTGTACAGAACATCCAGGTGGATATTGGTGGTTACCTACCTATTCCAACTGACATATTTTTTAAGTTTTCATGTGAGTACATCTTTCTGGATTTCTAGGGTCATTTTGGGGATCTAAACATTTCTTTTTTGGCTTGTCGTGGTCAAACTGTAGACAAAGTCAGAGTTTGACAACATAATGCGTATTTCTCGAAAATACCTTCCCAATGGAGCCCACATGACTTTTGGTGCTTCATCTCCTAGGGTTATATTTTTGGATGTCTAGGGTTTTGGCATTCATGTTTATCATTAAAAGGCCTTCAGAACCTCATTGTAATCATATTCTTGCAAATGAGCATAGTTGTTGCATATCTTTTTAGATATAAAGTTGCCACCATTCTAGCGAGTCTTACACTTTGTATTTTTACAATCTCTGTACATTTCTTTCATTAATAGAAATCATATATTTTTGTATCTCTTTGTTTATGACAATTTTTATGTGTATTTCATTGTAATATATCTTCTTTCATTTCGATCCAAAAATAATCTGGATCAGTGGTATTAGAGCACGTTGCTCTTGATCATTTTTTTTTCAATGCATGTCCCCGACGAGGTATGAGTATAGAAATTTGGGTCTCGAGCTTGTCTCTCTTGAGGATAATCTCCCTTGCATGCTCAAGAAACCCTCTATGGTGGAAAAAAATAAAAACGGTGGAGAAGAAAATTTTATTAACATGTTGCTTGAGAAATCTCTTGCGCGAAAAATGGACGAAATGATGGAGAATTTTACCGACATCCTTCAACACATGTCGATAGCAATAGGAGCATCTTCATCAAGCAACCACTTTGGAGGAACCTCTCCCTACAAGGTACAAGTTAATTTTGATATTCCCGTATTTGAAGGTCAGATAGATGCAGATGCCTTAGAAAAATGGTTGAATATGATATAAGGTTATTTCTCTGTTCACAATTATTTCGACAGGGAAATTATCACCTTTGCAGTCCTGAAGGCTCTCCTCCATGTCAAACATTGGTTGGAAACTTACTCAAAACAAAGTTTCACAGATGAATTTGGAATATATGGGGCCGAGCCCACTTGGGATTTTTTGTGGATGCGGTCTAGGAACAATACTACCCTATTGATAACTATGAATATTGGTACATGAGATGGACCACACTATGAAAAGAGAAGAACCAAATAGTGTTGAAGTTCACAAATAATTTCCATACCTTACACACCAAGCTGGGTATCAAAGACTCTGAACGACATCTGGATCTAAAATACCATGGGGATTTGCATAGGTACATCCAAACCGAAATGGATTTCCTAAACATCTCATCATTGGGAGCTCCCTATTGATATGATGTCAAAATCATGCAGAAATTTAGGCACCAGAAAAAATGGGAGTTCGGGTGTGCAAATCCAAAACAACCAAAGCATGGTAAAGACGACCGTAACCAAAATCCTTCCAAACATGAGTCCAAGACACAAGAAAATAAGGGTAAAGGAAAGACGAAGAATGAGACTAGGAAGTGTCGCGACTTCCACAAAATCACCTATCACAACATCGACGAATGTCGTTCGAAACAATCATTTGTGGTCGAGGTCAAAGACAAGGAGTCGAACCCTGATTCAAAATCTGATACAGAAAATACCGAAAATAGATAGATCATCGACGTAGACCCTACTTCTACTAGCTCGACCACAATAATTCAACCAAAAGAACTAGTAGATCTTGAAGAGGGGGAGGTCCTCTTTGATTCATAGATGTGGGTAAAGGGGAGCCCATTGCATTTCATTTTTTATTGTGGTAGCCGGAATAACCTCATCTCAGTTGAGGACATCAAATAGTTTGGGTTGTCGACAACACCACATTCGTAGCCATAAAACATCGGGTCGCTTCACCAAGGATGAGATATTCATGTCAGTCAACAGTGTCTCCTGTCCTATGGCATCCAACCCTTCAAGGATGAGGTAGTGTGTGATGTTTCCCTTATTGATGTCTATGATGTTATTTTTGGTCAACCATATATGTGGAAACGTCATGTTTTTTATGAGTCTCGACCCCGTAGTGTCATTATTACTTTGGGGGGTCATCTCTATAGGATACTAGAGGTAGTTTTGACTATTGTTCCACAAAAATGGTGCTGCAAGGTAATCTCTCATACTGCAAAATTCATCCTCTTAATAGTCTGTTCAAAGGATGCACATAAGGTCACTACAACCACTGCAACCTCAACACCTTTTATCCAACAGAAGTAGAATGTTGAAGAGAAAGGAAATATTGTTTCTTCACCTACAATGGTGCTTACACAATGCCCCGTCAAGCCTAGAGACAACATGTTGGTGGAACAGATTCAACCCCGCCAACAAAAGGTTCATGACAATCTTCCTCAGACCAAGCAACCCAACTTTTCCAACAGGGCACACAACTCACCAAGATTCAGATTCAGAAAATGTTTTCCCCTTTTCCTCGAGCACTCAACACAATGGAAACCATTTCTTCCTAAGGGGGTAAGATTGATCCAGGTGGATGTTGGTGACCACCCACCTGTTCCAAATTCCAACTAGCTCATCTTGACAGTTTTAAGTTCAACACGTTTCTCTGTAATGGGGACATTTATTTGTAATTTTGGATTATGCACTTACGAGGTTGCCCTGAAGTCATACACAATATCGAGGTGGATATTGGTGGCCACCCACCTATTCCAACTGGTTTATTTTGGGAGTTTTCAAGTCAGTACATCTTTCTGTACTTCCAGGGCCATTTTGGGTCTCTAAACAGTGTTTTCTTGTCTTTCCATATTCAAATTGTAGATGAAGTCAGAGTTTGATGACATAATGCGTAGTTCTCGAAAATACCTTTCCAATGGGCTATCACGCGTCTAAAACGAATATCGTATGCAAAAGTTACAACCCTGATAAGTTAATGTACTAACTTACCCCAATTGGGCCCACATGACTTTTGGTGTTTCTTCTCCTACGGTTAGGTTCTTGGATGTCTAGGGTTTTGACATTCATGTTTATCATAAAAACCCCTTCAAAGAGCATCATTGTAATTATCTTTTTGAGAATGAGCGTAGTCGTTACATATCTTCTCAGAGATAAAGCTGCCACCATTCTAGCAAGTTTTGGACTTTGTATTTTTACAGTCTCTGTACAATTCTTTCATTAATAGAAATTTATGTGTATTTCATTGTAATATCTCTCTGTTCATTTTGTTCCAAAAATAATCCTGATCAAAAATTGAAATAAGTTGTTTGAGCCTCTCAGAGAGAGCATAAGAACCTGTGCAGGTGGCGGCTTGCTTGATCTTGCACAAGAATGAAAAATACCAAATATTTTACTATAAGTACACCATATTTAAATCATCGTTGCTTGTCATCGTAACAAATAAAGAACACATGTTCAAAATTCATTTTCAAATCTTGCTTGTTATTCTCCTCCAACTTTTCAAGATTCAACTATTTTCTTAGGATAGCTCTTGGTTTCTGAAATCAAGATGCAACCAATGACCAACCTATTTTTATTGGATAAAAGCTAAATTATTGAACTTTATATTTCTACAATGTGTGTATATTTTTTTCATTAATAGAAATCATATATTGTTGTATTTCTCTTTTTCTAACAAAATTTTTTATGTGTATTTCATTTATAATATCAATGCTTTCATTTAGTTCCGAAAATAATCCCTATCAAAGATTGAAATAAATTGTCCAAGCCTCTGGGATACAGCATAACAGCCTGTGCACTCTGGGATACAGCATAACAGCCTGTGCAGGTGGCTTGCTTGATCTTGCACAGGAACGAAAAATGCCAAATATTTTACTCTAAGTACACCATATTTAAATCATCGTTGCTCGCCATTCTAACAAATAAAGAACACATGTTCAAAATTCCTTTTCAGATTTTGCATGTTGTTCTCCTCCAACTTTTCAAGATTCAACTATTTTCTGAGGATAGCTTCTAGTTTCTGAAATCCGGATTCAACCAATGGGCAGCCTATTCTTTATTGGATAAAAGCTAACATATTACTTTCAATTTTTGCCTCGTAGATTAAAAAAAATCAAGATTTCAGATCCTCATTCATAAATTTAAAGATTTTAAATTCCTTTTCATGCATTTAAATATGTATAATTCTTATTCGGTGCTTGCCCTGCTGTGAATGGCCAAACTCCTTTCACCTTCCACAGAAAAAAATTGAAGATGTTGAGCATTGATTGAGTTTTACGTACCTTGCAGGTGAAGTTTTCCTGCAGCAGGGCATATATAAGTAATGGTTTAAAAATTTTACTCAACGGAATTCCTCAACAGTCCCGGTTGCCTTAATGATGAAAATGCTTCGAGGGCTGTTCGTTGCATCAAACTCCAAACATAAGACAGATTTTCCTCAACCATAGCCAGTCATGCAGATTTAAGAAAAATCCTTCAGAAAATGCTGCACTTAACTTAAACTGTTTTCTAGCGTAAATTTACACAACTCAAATATGTTTTAAGAGAACAAAATTTCTCAGCTCAGAGCTTGAGAATTTAACTTCTCAATGTGTGAGAGACGACAAGTCAAGCATAGCTCAAATTTACTGCTCTCTGTCGGAATATCACCTTCAACAGCTTCGATTTTAAAATTTCATCTTCAACAGCTGCGATTTTTAAATTCCTTCAAAGTTCGAAATATTTACCCCGCTCGGCTCTGGTCCGATTTAATGGTGCTATAATGGATTCTTTGCAGTGGACTTATGGTAATTTGGATTGTTGAACTTACCTCTACAATATGATTTAATTTATGAGAGAACGAAACTTCAGCTGTTGTCAACAATGAAGTGATCAACAAACTTGACAATTGAGAGCGAACTTGGAGGCGACCCTCGAGGCGAACCAGGAACCCACCTCACAGTCTTCTCCTGATTTTCACGTTCAAATAAACATGGTTTCCAGAATGATAGCTATGGAGAGCGAACTTGGAGGCGACCCTGGAGGCGAACCAGGAACCCACCTCACAGTCTTCTCCTGATTTTCTGAGACCCTTTAGTCTTTCCCTGGAGACCATCTCTTGGGTGCAGGACTTTTGATTTTCTAAATAGCATTTTCAGCGACTCTTTACACTCCACAGCTCTGGCCTGTTCCGGATTTTAGTGCGTTGGGACTGTCCTACTCTGTCTCGGTTTTTGTCTTCTTGTCCAGATACCGGCATACAGGGTTTGGTATTTTATCTTTGATAGGCATTGTCTTTCCTGACCATCAACTGATACACAACAACTTGTCGTCTTCCTTTTTGTTCCTCCCACTGGCCCGCACTCTCCTTTTTCGCTGCTTTGATTATTTACTAGTGGGCCTGCAGTGGTCTCTCAGCCATTATTTATAATGGACTCATAGTCAAACAATCTCATGCACCCTTCCACGAAATTATCTAGAAACAGGTGGGTCTTTTTGAAAAAGTGGACTCCCTCGAAAATAAGCTGCTGAAGTTTCCCTCCAAGCCCTCCATTTCAAACAACTTTTCTGTTCCTGCCGATTTCCCTGTTGGACTAGTCTCTCCTCCACTGACAGAAGCCATTGCTTCGGAAGCCGCTCCTCCTGTCCCTGATAGGCCCTCCCCGCTTTCAACACTTCTTTACCTCATGATTGCGCTAGCCGCCCTAACTTTTCGGATGTTCAAAGAGCCCCTTCTTCCTCTCACCGAGCTGCCTCCTATGGTCGCAAGGAGTGGAAATCAAACAGAAGAACAAAGCGTATGGTGTTGGGCGATGGAGTGGGCTTAGAAGACCTTTGCAAAATGTCCATCTGTGCTCTAGTGGGTCGTATCTCCTACAAAAGTTTAAGCACTCAACCTCTGGAGGACTGGATAAAGATTCATTGGTTTCCTCTCTTAGGCTATTCCCCGGAGGTCCTTTATCTCAAAAAAGGATGGCTCTGCTTCTACTGTAAGTCTCTAGAGGATGCATCACTATTACTAAATACATTGTGGGTCTTCGGTGGAAGCAACCTCATGCTCAAGCGCTGGTAAATGGCTTTCAACCCCGACACTGACTTCTTTCAGCTCAGACAACTTTGGGTGCTTCTCCCGGGTCTTCCACTTCATCTCTAGAATGAAGGAGCCATTAGAGCTATAGGCGATTCCCTGGGCAAGTTCATCGCTTTTGACGTGCAGTCACTCACGGGTCCTTTGAGGAAAATGGACAAAGTTCTGGTCGAGATGGACATAACTACTGGTTTGCTGGAAACCATTGAGATCGATTGGAGAGGACGAAAATTACTACAGACCCTGGACTATCTTGGACTCCCTTTCCGCTGCAACCGATGCCGTGAAACTGGCCATCTTCGTCGATCATGCCCTGGTAAGTCTTTGATAGACCATTCTGATGATGTTGATTGCACCTAAACCCTCCCGACTATATGGATGAAGATCCATCCCTTTCTTTCTTGGATAACCCCCCTGAACCTCCCTCCCCTCCCTTTCCTGGACAAGCAGAAACTCTGACGTCTAAGCTGAATCAGCTTTGTCTTCTTCTTTTTAAATCCCTTTTCGTTGCAGAGAAGGAATCCATCAACAGCTCCCATTGGCTCTTTTCTTCCTTCTGTACTAAGCTTCCCCTTCCAGAAGTTGAGACGCCACAACCACCCTCTTCTTTTGCTCCCTCTGCAGTCATCTCCCTTTCGACTAGTGTTGACCCTTCAATTCTCCCTGCCTCTTCCCCCCTTTCGCTCCCCCTTCCTCCATCTCATCTGGCCAAGCTATCTAGTCTTCCTTCCTTCTCTATTGAAACGGAAGGATCCCGAGATGTTCTTCCAGGATATAGACAGCCTGAGGAAGACAAAGAAAACCTCTTGGCTACGCTGAACTCCTCTTCCTCTCTTCCTTTTCTCCTAGACAACACTTCTCAGTTACCTATCTATCGGGGTAAGGAGCTCATCGTTCCCTCTTCGGAGGCTGACACTTCTTCTTCTCAACACTCTCGAAAATATGTCAAATCCTTTACATGGTCGCGAGGTATTGGTGTTGATCTCTCCCCTCTCTAGACACGAAGTTCCAAAAAGAAAAAGGATCTTCTGAGTTCTCAGCAAACTGTTTCTGTCATTCCCTATCAGGATGGAAAGGCCCTTAGAGCTATGAAGGCCTTGGCACGATCCAAGTGATGATTGTGCTCTCCTTAAACATACGAGTAATTGGAGGCACCCTCAAGGATGCTTCCTTTCGAAGACTGCTAGAGCACTCGAAGCCTAATATCATCTTTCTCCAAGAGACCCTCTCAGCTGATCAAAAGTCCAGAGACTTCATGCATCAATTTTGCTCATCTTGGGTCACAACGGCTGTTAACTCCATTGGAAACTCCAGTGGCCTGCTGGTGGCATGGGACCCCGGTCATTTTGATTTAAGACCCTTCCTGACGAGTTGAGGCATTCTGTTGGTAGGCCAATGCTTAGCTACCAATCAGGAGTTGGCGTTTCTAAATGTCTACGGCCCCTGTCTGGACAGATCGCAGTTCTGGACTCATCTAGCAAACAACGGTCTACTTTCCATTCCGAACCTTATTCTTGGCGGTGATCTAAACATCATTCTATCTATAGATGAACACTGGGGAGGATCCTTCTCGTCTAGTTCAAATGAAGCTTTCTACATAGATCTCTTTGCCTCTCAAAACCTGATCGATGTCTTGCCGACCCGTCTGGTCCCTACTTGGCGAAATGGGCGGTCCGGATCTGAAGCAATTGCCAGACGTCTGGATCGTTTTTTAGTTTCTAATGGTTTTTTGACTTCTACAAGATTTTCAACCTCGTGGGTCGAACTCCCCTTCGTTTTCAGTCATGCTCCCATCCTCCTTCAACTAAAACTTCCCCCTCTGCTCAGTTCGTTCCCGTTCAAGTTCAACCACCACTGGTTGTCGATTGCTGACTATTCCACTTTAGTCCAAATTGTCTGGACGAACCCTTGCTTCCTGTGTGAAGAAAACCCTCAGCTGCGAATCATTTGGAAACTGAAGGTACTTAAATCTCAATCTAAAACTTGGTTTAAAGCTAAAAAGACAGCAAAGACATCCTTGTTAAATAATCTGGAGACCAAGATTATTCAACACATAAATAAATCAACTACATCTGTCCTATCCGTGGAGGAATCTGCTAGTCTAAAGGCGCTTGAGAGTAGGAGAGCCTTCATTCTTCGTGAGGAGGAAAACTGTTGGAGACTTCACAGCAAAGCTACCTGGTTAAAAAGTGGAGATTCGAATTCAAAATTTTTCCACAAAGTGGCAAGCTACAACAGAAACAAAAAGTTTATATGGTCAATTGAAAGCGAACGTGTTGGGATTCTTCGTGGACAGGAAGCAATCAAAGATGAGGCTGTATCGCATTTTGAATAACTATTCAAAGCCAGCAGCAATCACAATCTCCATGAGAAATGTACTACTGCCAGTCTTTTCCCACAGTTGGTTTCTGTAGTTGAAGTTACTGACCTCTACAAACCTATCACTCTGTCAGAGCTTAAAGAGATTCTGATTCACTTCAAAAAAGAGAGGAGCCTAGGGCCCGATGGCTGGACGATCGAGTTCTTTATTTTCTTTTTTGATCTCATAGGAGTGGATCTCCTCCAGATGGTGGAGGATTCTCATATAAAAGGCATGATTTTTGGAAGCCTTAATTCCACCTTTCTGGTCTTGATTCCAAAAGAAAACAACTCGGTCTCCTTCAATGACTACCGACCGATCTCACTGTGCAACCTCATCTATAAGGTAATTTCAAAATTTATCTCTAACCGGATCAAGCCGATTCTTGAAAGAAGTCTTTCAGCGGAACAACTGGGATTTTGGAAGGGCAGAAGAATTCAGGATGCTATTGGAGTAGCCCACGAGAGCATCCACAACATCAAACAAAAAAATATAAAGGCGTTGGTCATGAAGCTCGACCTCAAAAAAGCATTTGACAGCATTGATTGGGAGTTTTTGAGGCTAATCTTACAGACAATGGGGTTTGGAGACAAGTTTACCGATTGGATTCGGTCCTGTGTCACTAGTGCTAATTTTGCTATGATGATTAATGGAGAGGCAACAAGTTTTTTCAAAAGTGAGAGGGGGTTCCGTCAGGGATGCCCACTCTCTCCTTACCTCTTTATCTTGATAATGGAAGGCCTCAGCCTTCTCCTCTCTAAAAGCATCTCCGAACACCACATTTCTAGTATAAAGGTTTCAAAGTTCTTAAAGATTGTTCATCTTATGTTTGTTGACGATGTCCTCCTAATGACAAAAGCAGATCTCTCGGAGTGGCTAGTGATCCTGGACTTGCTATAGCTCTTCTGTTCTGTTTCGGGTCTGTCCATCAATCATTCTAAATCCACTGTCCATTTTTGGGGGCTAAATGAAGCCGAGCTCGTTCTCCTCAAAGAATCCATCCCCTTCTCCTTTATTGATCTGAGTAAAGGATTCAGATACCTCAGATACTAGCTGAAACCGGGAGCCTCCTCTTCTGTAGATTGGCGTTGGCTCATGGCAATTTTTGAAAGGAGAATTGGCTTTTGGTGTAATAAGTGGTTGTCACTGGGTGGGCGCTTTACACTGGTCAAATCGGTGCTCGAAAGCCTCGCTGTTTTCTAGATGACTCTGGAGTGGATCCCCAATAAGATCATAAATATTCTTCGAAGACTCTCTTTTAATTTCCTGTGGAATGGCCAAGCAGGTAAGCACCGCTTCCATCTTTGCAGCTAGGAATTACTGTCAAAACCTTGAAGGGCAGGGGGTTGGGGACTCATGAATCTTTCCACTTTCAACACAACCCTTCTGGCTAGTTCCTTTTGGAGAGAAGTCTCGCATGACAACATTTGGCACCGAATTATAATGGACAAATACCTGGGATCCTTGTCTCTTCTCACCTGGTTACGAAAGCCATCTCTACTACAGAAGAGGGCATCATCTTTTTGGAATGGTCTAATCTCTTCCTCTCCGGTGATCCTTCATTGGCTCCGTTGGAAGCTAGGATCAGGTACTGATATTTTAATTGGAAGGGACAAAATTCTCGGGCTGGAGGAACAATCGATTCTCTCTCCAAATCTGAGATCGCAGCTTTGTTCCTTAAACCTTTTGTGTTTGGCGCAGGTGAGAAGTTCGACCTGCGTCCTCCCTCTTCCGGACAACTGGATGGGCAGTGGTGATTTGCACTTAAGTGGATTGAATGCCATCGACTGGGACTCCTTTACGGCCGCTCTTAGAAGTGCCAGAATCTCTCTCAATAATGAGCCGGACTCGATTCTTTGGGCCGGAGGAGATGCCACAGGTATCATTACTGTCAAAAATCTCTACGCTACCCTCCTGCAACCGCTGGACCTCGACGCTGACAACTTGTGGCTACATCGGTTGTGGAAGTGGTTGATTCCACTCAAATACAAACTCTTCATCTCGCTCTCTGCAAAAGAGAAAATTCTCACCTGGGAGGTGCTCTGTAAGAGAAGCTGGGAGGGCCCTGGGATCTGTCTTCTTTGCAACCGATCCTCTGAAGACATTCACCACATCCTTATACATTGTGAATTTACAAAGGATGTCTGGCATCGACTGTTTCAACATTTTTCTCAAAATTTCTCCTGGATCGGCTCCACCATCTCGGATTGTTTTTCTTTGTGGTCCATTGAAAAATCTGCTCCGCTTTGTTTCGCTGCTCATGCCTGCTGGTAGATTTGGATAGAACGGAACAAAGTGATTTTTGACGATCGCCCTCCCTCCTCTCTTGCTGTAGTTCACAGAGTATTGGCTTCCTTCTCCTGGCAACCATCTTCTATTAAATCCCTCCCCTACAAAGCTTGTGAGTTTAAGCTGGTTGAAGGTTACACTTTAGCATGTTTTGACGGCGCTGCACAATCAAACGGCTTATGTTGTGGTGCTAGAGGCACCTTCAAAACCCATCCGTCGAGGATCACAAAGCGGTTCATCAATTGTGGAGCGGGTACAAATACAAAAGTTGAACTTATGGGTTTATGGGCTTCCCTCACTCTAGCATCTTTTTGGTCAATCAACCACTTACTGGTCCTTGATGACTCGAGAGTTATTATCGACAGGATAAATCTTAAAAACAAGCTTCATTCAATCAGCATTGAGTGCTGGAAGCAAAAAACGCAGGATCTGTCCAAAAACATCACCGATATCAACTTCCATCATATTTCCAGAACTCACAATAGAGAGGCGGATGCTCTCTCAAAGAGGGCTCTAAAGGAAGTGGTGGGGAGACTCTCGGTCTACCATTGTGATACTGGGAAAGAGAGTCCCATCTCTTATATTAATATCTTTGAAGTATGATGGCAGACCCTCTTAAAGTGGATAGTTGACAAATTTGCAAGCTATTTGCTCGCTTCTTCTCCCTGCCTTCTTCTTACTATTGCTTTTCTTGGTTCTGTTTCTTGAATCATTGCTGTTTGGTTGTAATGGTCCATTCATTGTTAGTGCACTGATCATGTTTTCAGCATGTTGCAGCTTAATGTAAATGAATTTATACCCTACATAAATTTGAGAATTTTTTTTTTTGGAAAAAAGTTTGCAAAAGGCGCGTTACCTTCCATGATGTCAATTCCAAACTATTCGTTACCATGGATTATCTACAACATTTTTTTGGGCACGATTTCGTTACCATGGATTATCTAAAACAATTCTTTTGGCACAACTTTAAGTAGTAATTTCAGATAAATTTAGGATGCTCGATATAGATTGACGGGTTAAAATTCCAAAGGTATAATTCTTGTTGAGAAAAATTTCGATACTCAACATAGTTTAAAGATTTAAAATCGCTGTCGTAACAGAAGAATTTTATACCTAAAACTTCAGAAAAACATTATACTTCCTGAAACAATTCCCGCTCTTGAATTTTACCGTTTTAGATAATGCGTTTTTTATTCACACTCTTCTGCATTCCTTTCCATCACGTAATCAATTTTTTTTTTATTGGGAATGACAAGCCTATCCGCGTATGGCCATACATGATTGACGTGTCGTGTTAGTTAATAAATTCCTAGCTACTAATCTTAATTGTTTCACTAATTTTCCTTGAATATATTCGTACTCATTTATCAAACACACTGTAAAATGGCACCGGCTCCTACCGGACTCAATGAAAAGTGTAGAAACTTAGGAAGGATTGTTGGATGGCACCAGCTGTAAAATGGCACCAGCTCCTACCAGACTCAATGAGAAGTGTAGAAGCTTAGGACGCATTGTTGGATAATTCGTACTCATCTACCAAACACACTGTAAAATGGCACCAGCTCCTACCAGACACAATGAGAACTGTAGAAACTTAGGAAGCATTGCTTGACAATTGTTCATCTACCAAACACACTGTAAAATGGCACCAGCTCCTACAAGACACAATGAGAACTGTAGAAACTTAGGAAGCATTGCTTGACAATTGTTGAACATTAGCACATAAACAACTAATAATAGCAACCAGCACTTCTTCAATACATGAAAGTGATTGGTTCCACAATACAAATCCTATAGAGAGCGATCAAGCAAACTAACAGCTTATTGCCATCTTCATTAGTTTCTTTGTATGGAAAGATTGGTACTATGATGATGATGATGATTGGTTCCATAATACAAATCCTATAGAGAGAAATCAAGCAAACTAACAGCTTATTGCCACTTTCATTAGCTTCCTTGTATGGAAAGATTGGTATGATGATGATGATGATGATGACGACGACGACGACGATAATGACGACGACGACGACGACTTGCAATTCTTTAGAATTTTGTTTCTGTGCTAGAAAAATGAGGATGAGGACGACGACTTGCAATTCTTTAGAATTTTGTTTCTGTGCTAGAAAAACATTAAGATAACCATAGTTTTGTTGAGTTAAAAAGTTAAGAAGGTTGGTAGCGTGACAAATATTTTGAAATTGAGATCTAATCTAGGTTGGATAATCTAAGAGAAAATGATTTTCATCTTCAATCTTCTTATTCTCATCTTCAATCTTCAATTTCACTATGGAGCTCATGAGAATTTGTTCTTATCTTATCTACTTTTTTTTTTCTTTACATGTCAAAACATAGAGATAACTTTGATCTTCTATATTAGAGTTGATTACATATAATACCTTAATTTTCTTTTTTCCTTTAACTCTTTATCACAGGTCACATTTTCTCCTTAAATTTTGATTTGATTATATTTTTAATAGTATCCTTATTTGGAAAATGATGTTTTCATAATTCCCTAACAACTTAGCTAAGAGTGGGCATAAGTGGGCATATTTATGCCATCCTGATTGATGGTTGTTGCCACTGGATTTTAAAACAATTTTAAGAAGCCTCTTGTCTTCCATATTGTTTAAGTTGTTTTTATACATTAGGTATCTAGTCATAACCATGATCCTAATGAGAGAAGGCTTTCCTTTACGAAAAGGATGAAGAGGATAAAATAGAACTTATTTCCTTTAAATTCTTTTGTATTTGCTTTATATTTTTCTAGGATTCATAAAACATAATATACATAATCAATTATCAATTTTTATGTAAATTTAAAAATATTTTCAATTTTATATAAATTTAAAAATATTAAAATTTGTATATAAATTTAAAAATACAAACAGTTTATTTGAAAATTACTCATCTTTAAATAATAATGTAAATGTATGCATATTGGAACAAAAGAACCTGGAAGTATTATCAATTTACCACTAAACCATCTATATCAAAATCATTTCATGTATATGAATCCCATCAAAAGAACATGGTAGTATTATCAATTTACCACTAAAACCATCTATATGAAAATCATGTCATATATATGAAAATCTTGGTAGAATGTCTAGTCTTCCTATTTTATTATTTATTATTTAAAAATTATTTTAAACTTTCTACCTTTATTTTAATGTTTACGATTTCGAAATTAATTTAAACTTTCCACCCTTTGTTTTGGTAGATGCTATATTATACAAATTAATTGGAAAATCCATGCCATGAAGAATCATCACTTTATTTTCAAAAGTTAGAAATTAATTTAAACTTTCCACCCTTTGTTTTGGTAGATGCTATATTATAGCAAATTAATTGGAAATCCATGCCATGAAGAATGATCACTTTATTTTCAAAAGTTAGTTGAAACTAGTTGAATATTAGTATAAATTTATATAAACAAGTTTTATAGTAAATGTAATCTTAATTTATATAAAAATTTAAACAAGTACAAATGTATTGTAAAGTTATATAAAAATTTAAACAAGTTTTATAATAAATATGATGTTGATTTATATAAAAAATTATAAACTAGTTTTATAGTGAATGTATTATTAGTGTAAATTAACAAAGCAACAATATCATATATTTTGTTAACTAAAATTTATAAACTAATGATACATTTATATAATATAGTGCAAACTAGTAAATGTATTATTATTGGAAATTTATAAGGCAACAATATCATATATTTTGATAACTAAAATCTATAAATTAATAGTACATTTATATAAATCAGTCTTATAGTAAATGTACTATTATTGTAAAATTAACAATACAACAATATCATTAGTTATGTTAACTTTTGTGTTATATTGTTTAAAAGGATATTAATGGTCTCTAATGAATTGTGATGAGATATCAATAGTGTAATGTATATGTATTATTATTACTGTCAATTAACAAAGCAACATTATCATATGTTTTGTTAACTTTTGTGTTATATTGTTTGGAAGGATATTAATGCTATTTAATGAGTTGTTATAAGATATTAATAACTTAATGTATTTTGGATATTTAATGGTATTCACGGGATAAATTTATTATTGGATACTTAATGGTATTCATGCAATAGGTTGATTATTGCAATATGAATATTTGTTTGAGGTTGCATATAATCATATTTTATTTTATTATCTGGATGTAGAATCAATGTAAGGGAAAACAATATCTTTGAGGACACCCCATCATATCATTTAGAGTGAAATATTATGCCTAGATCATTTGTGGAGCCATCCTAGGGAGATGATATATGTCTAGATCTAATTTGTGGTAGTTATAAGGAGAATCGAGTATGGTTTGGATTTATAAATATTTAGTGAAATTTTTCAATACTTAGATCACTTGTCATTCACGTGCAATTTTGTAAACGTCCATAGGTGTTAAGGACATCCTCACGACTACTCTGGGTTAAATACACATGACCCAACATAGGCTTGAGTCAACATGGAAATGTATGAAAACTATAGGTGGAGTGCATTAGAGGTAGTGACATGTGAGGAAGGAAGATTCGACACTTATATCCCCACCATAGGATGTGCCTTCTCTTATTCTTGCCCCTCTTCTTTGATTTCATATTAGTGGTAGAGAATGAATTATATTACACATATCCACACACATGGTTTATTATCAATATGCATAATACCATGAAATTTAATATCTTGATTATTGAATCCCAAAACACATAAGATAGGTTTGCAAATTTAGAGACATATGGGATAGAAAGTACATGAAACAGATAGGTTGCACAAACACATATAATATGAGAAGAAAAATTTGATTTCTCACTTAACATTGAAAAATAATACGAAGCTTTATCCATAAAAATTTGAAAACATACAATTGAGAATCTGTCTTACAAATTTCAAGAGTACCCATGGTCCCTAAGTGTTGAAAGAAATCTCAAACAAAGATTCATATTGCAAATTTAAAGAGTACCCATGTTCCCTTACCAGAATTAGAAAACCACCGATGAAAACCATGTTTTGAAACACCAATAAAAGTAGGTTCAAAAACCACCCAAATTTTGTTTTTCAAAATGTTTTCAAAAACCAACGATAAAAAAATTCTTCAAAGTGTCCACCTTCATCAACAACACCTTATTTTATTCAACCATGTCTCTCATAAACTGATATTGGACATCAATATGCTTTGTCTTTGAATGATAAGATGGGTTCTTGGCAAGGAATATATCACTTTGAATTTCAAAATATTTGCATACATCTTGTTGTACCAACCCAATACTCGAACACAATTTTTGTAACCATACTGCTTCCTTTCTTGCATGAGTGGTTTTCATGTATTCAACTTTTGTAGTTGAGATTTCCAATACAGATTGTCTTTATCTCATGCAAATGATTTCTCCTCCAAACAAGTTAAATACATACCCACTTGTAGATCTTTTGAAATCCATATCTCCAACCTAGTCTACATAAACAAACCCATGTATGTGCAACACTCTGTCTAGTTCTAGTCTACATTGGTAGGGCAATAAACAATTAGTAGTGCCACACAAATACCTAAAAACTCTCTTTATTGTTGTCAAATTATCTTTCCCTAGTTTTTGCATATACCTTCTCAAAAATCCCAGTGCATGTGCAATGTTCGGTCAAGTACAAACCATTGCATACATCAAACTGCCAATCACACTAGCCTAAAAAACATGGGACATGTCCTCTTCCTCTTATTCTGTCTTAGGAAATTGATCCGCTGATAACTTTACACCTATAGGAATAGAAAACCTAACCAATTTACATTTCTTCTTATTAAGCCTCATTGATATTTTCTCGACATATTTACTCTAATTTAACTAGATTTTCGTCTTTTCCTTATGTCTTTTAATTTACTTGCCCAAAATGAAATTTGCAGTACCTAAATCCTTTATGTCCAATTTGGAGGACAACTGAGTTTTCACATCATGGATAATCTCCTTGTCAGTTCCTATCAACAACATGTCATTAACATATAAGACCAAATGAATGAGATGATCACCAATTAATTTGAAATACACACAGTGATCAACTTTACTCCTTGTGAAGCCAAGTCCCAACATACAAGTATCAAAATCTTGATACCACATCCTTGGTGATTTATTTAACACATACATGGACTTTTTGACCCTACACATTAGATCTTTCTTTACTTAAAAAAAAATCCTTCTAGTTGTTTCATGTAGATTTCCTCTTCCAAATCCCCATGTAGGAATGATGTCTTCACATCCATCTATTCTACTTAAAAATCAAACACAACAACAACATATATGAGAAATCTAATAGAAGTTAGGTTGGCAATGAAATAAAAAATTTCACCAAAGTCAATTCCCTCTACCCGGGAATAATATTTTGCTACTAATCCTCTTTTTTATTTCTCCACTTTACCTTATGAATTCAACTTCTTCTTAAACACATATTTGTTTCCAATGGGATTTTTTATAGTCAACAAATCCACTAAATCCCAAGCCTCATTCTTATCCAAGAATTCCATTTCTTCAACCATTGAATTTTTCAAGAGTTTTCCATCCTCTGAATCCACTACCTCCCTAACAGTTCTAGGATTATCATCAATAATAGACAAAGAAAAATTTGAATGGAAATTAGATGGAGTATACATTTCTGATTGTCTTCTTTCCCGAACCAATCTCGTCACTACTAGAGTATGAGGATATTCTTATTCATATTCATGTTCTTATGTAGAGTTTGATTAATTACCCTATAATTCAAACTCTATTTTCTCTGGTTCTTCCGTCATTGGTAGGACTTCTTGTTTGAAAAGATCTTTGATTTCTCTAAATATCACATCTCAACTATAAAATACCTTCTTATTTTCTATGTTCCAAATCTTATTACCTTTAATACCATCTTTACACCCAATAAAGATACATTTTTCAACCTTTTATCTAGCTTACTTTTTTTCCCCTTTGGAATGTGAACATAGGCATCACAGCCAGATACCATGAGATGTGGGAGAGAGCGTTTATTACTAGTCCATACCACATGTGGAGTCTTTTCATGCAGTGTTGATGAGGTTGATCAATTGACCAAGTAACATGTACTAGTACCCACTGCCTCTACCCAAAATTCCTATCCTAAACTGACACCATTGAGCATGAATCTTGATTTTTCCATCAATGTCCTATTCATCCTTTTTGCAACTCCATTCTTCTCAGGTGTATATGGATTACTCCTCTACCTTTCTATACTGCACTTCTTAGATAATTCTTCAAATTCATTTCTTCATAATTCTCCAACATTATCCATCCTCAACACCTTAATCTATTTATGTTCTTGATTCTCCACAAGATCCTTAAACTCTTTGAATTTGTCAAAGACTTCACATTTCTTCCTAAGAAAATAAATGCATGTATTCCTTGAGAATTCATATATAAATGAGACATAGTACACAAATTTTCCCATTGATGGAACCGACACAGGTCCAAACACATCACTATTCATGAAATGTAAAATTCCATCTTCCCTCATTGCACCAAAGGGGAATCTTACTCAATTCTACTTCCCATATACGAAATGTTCACAAAAATCAAAATATAGAGAGTAGTTATGCATACCTTCAATAATAAATTTAACATGTAGTACTCAAAGGACCTTCTCTTTGATATATCTCGGTCTTTGATTCCATAACATAGTATTTTCTTCAGAGACTGTACAAGATTTTTTTCTTCTTCATCTCCAATCTCGAGAATAATGGAACTATTGAAACTGTCACTAATAGTTTTTCTCAGTAGCTTATATAAGGTTCCAATCCAAACTCCCTTCAATAACACCATTTCTATTCAAACCATTTTGTAGGTTTCTTTCTCAAACATTGATTTTACACTTGCATAACCCATTTTTCTTACAAAAATCAACTTTATGGCCAACCTTGGGATGTGCAAAACACCAGGGACTATTCCAATCCTTCCATCCATGAGATTCAACTTGAATTTTCCTCATCATATGATTTTGGATGTCGATTCATCACTTAGGAAAACATCACCTCCATCATACCTTTCATATTTTCAAAACCACTCCCTGTGAGTAGTCATATGAAAGGACGTGCCTGAGTTGACCAACCATGCCTCATGATCTGGATGTGTTCTTGAAGAATCCAAGTACACATATCTTCCTTCTTTTGCATAGTTTTTTACTTCTGTATAAGGAGAATATTTATATCCCTTCCCTCTCTCAACACTTTTGGATCTACATTATTTCTTGTAGTTCCCTTCTTTTCCACTTCTCTAGCATACCTTTACAAATTTTTTGGGAGATTTATATCTTCTGTTAGAATTAGATATCCCACTTGATGATTTAGATACATTTCTTTCCTGGGAGAATCCTCTTGCAAATAAGGAATCCATGTTACATCCTTCCATGTTTTTTCATCTCATGTCCTCTGAAAACAAGGATGAGACCATGTCATCAAAATTTAAAGTAGTCATATTACTACCTATGGACACAACCATATCATCCCTTGAGTTTGGAAA
The DNA here is from genome assembly GCA_009831015.1 of Picea engelmannii. NCBI lineage: Eukaryota > Viridiplantae > Streptophyta > Pinopsida > Pinales > Pinaceae > Picea > Picea engelmannii. The sequence continues at coordinate 193,859 of ML787630.1, forward strand.
ATAGAACAATAAAAAAATACACTTATGTTCATGATAAATATTAATCTCAACATATAATAATTGACTTACCACTATCTTGAAGGTGTTTAGATGCTCTATCATCGAGTCTCCATATTTCATCCTCAGGTTGTACAACTTATTCCACAATAATTGTTTGTTTAACAGAGACTTAAAATGATATAAATCCCCTAACTTATTCCATAAATCCTTGGTTGTAGATTCCCCTAACACATTTAGCAATATTGAATCTGAAAGACAAGACCATATTTTTCTCTTCACCGTCCGATCCAACTTTTCCAAATCCTCTAATGATGTTATTGTAGGTGAAATACTTGGAACCACAATGAACCACTCATATTCATCCACCATCATTTCTTCCATCTTGAGTTTCCACATCTCAAAACATTTCTTGTTAAATTTCTAAATCTCTATTTTTTAACTACTCGCCATTTATTTTCACCTGAAGAATCCATACTACAGAGCTCCCATTGTAACAAGGTTTATCACAGACCCAATCCAAACCCTTAGCCACGAAGGTATCCCCTTGCATCCAATAAAAACTCTGATACCAAATGTATATTTTAACCTTGTATAATATAATAAATTAGTGTAAATGGACTCTTAATAATAATTAAAAAAATACAATGGCACACACACACACACACACATTACACAAACATTTTACCCTAGAAACCTAAACCCGGAAAACCAACATGTTTAGAGCCACACCTCTAATATTTTATTCATCATCACTCTTCATTGTTTAAAATAAAATAAATATAGGATCCCGTAGAATCCAAAACCCCTAATCCATTGACTTGGATTAGTCAACAACACTTATTCCTTTACTGGAATTAGAAAACCATCAACGAAAACCATGTGCCTAAAAACCATGAAAAAAATATGCAAAAACCATTGAAGAAAAAATTTCGGGGGCGCTTCCCCTAAACCCCCATGCAAGGGGGATCTCACCCCCTTTTCAACCCCCTCCCCTACTCTCTGTGCAACATAGACATTAGGTTTGGTCATGCAAAGAATATAACACATACCCAACACTTGGGTCATAGGTGTTAGTATAAAACTCACATTAAAGACATACAATATTGCAAAAAAAGGAAAAAATAACAATGAGTCTTATCAAAGGGAAATCTTTGTTGTGGTGGGTAAATTAAGAGAATAAGTTGCAATTCACTCCCTTCCAAGTTACTTGGAAAAAGTTGAAGGAAAAACTTATCACTCCATACTTGTTATACAAATACAAACACCAATAGGTAGGTTCCTTCCATGCAATTAAGAAGAATGATTGACCAATGGAAGCTTATGAATCATAATTATTCATAGTAGTTCACATGTGGAATATATGGTAGATTATAAATGAAAATTTGAAATATTCTTTCATGGGATTGTTCCTTTTGTTTGATCTAAATTCACCATGTGGAAACCCACCACCATGGTAGAAACAACAATTATATCGAACATGACCAAAACATAACTGATATGAAAGGCCAATTGAAGAATTTTGAGTCCTTTAAAGAACCCTCTAGAGATAGGTTCATCAAAGTTGAGCAACATAGGTATGGATTCTATAGTAAACAAAAAAACGTAGATAGGGTTTCTAGATTAACTCATGGTATACCTTTTGGAGGATATATGGGTCAACCTTGCATAAGAGGAATAGGTTGTAGAGGTAGGATATATGTTGGTCGAGGTCAATTTCAAATAGAAAGTCAACGACAAATTGGATGCAGAGAATGTGTGTGACGCCATTATAGAAGTAAATGAAAAAAGTATAAATATGGGCTTGAACAACGAGAGGGTAAAGTAAAATCAGAACCACAATCCTAATATTAGATGCATGCTGCAATACATGATCACTAGGCCAAGCATCAAGCCAAAGTGGTGGATTTTGCTAGTAAGATGAAAAACATTTGTCTTTCTATGTTAATCGATTCTAGTGCTAGTGACATTTTTATTCCCTTTCTTCTCTAATTAGATGTGTATTGGTATCTCATGAGAAAAATGACTTTAGGATGGTAGAATGGAATTTGATGTTAATAAATCTATATGTCCACTAGTGAAGAATTGTATCATCAAAATTGGGAGTTGTGTGACAAAATTGAATTTAAATAGCACAAATCAAGGAACCTATGATTTAATCATATAATTTGACTAGTCTGAATCCTATATATGCCAGTAGATTTCTATAGAAATAAGTTTCTTTTCCAAAATATCCAAGTCGAGCCTGTAGTGATTGAAAATATTCAACGAGAAGTTCCTTATTCTTCATCTTGCCCAAGAAAGTTAAAAAGTGTTTAAGGAAAGAGTATAGGATTTATGTAGTTGAAGTGATCAGTGAATAATACAACCATTCTTGTAAGTTTCATCCAATACTCTATTAATTTGGAGATGCATTTCCCCTAGAGTTTTCAGGCTTGGCCCGCATATGATAATTTGATTTCTCCATTTCCTTGAAACCATAAACAAAACCCATTTCTAAAACACCAAATCGGATGAATATTCAATAAATTAATTAATTATGTGTGCATATCAAGGAAATGATTGAATGATGACTAATCAATCCTAGTGTATTTCCTTGGGGATCTCTAGTGATATTTGTGAGTAATAGGGATGGAAAAATTAGACTATGTATTGATTATTGTGATATAAACAAAGCCAACATTAGAAACAAGTATCCCATGTCTCAAATTTATTACCTCTTTGATCAACTGAGGGGAGATTCATTATTTTCCAAGATTGACTTGCAGTTGGCACTATTGCATTTGGGTCAAATTCTAACGGTGCGTTCGGCGCAATTGCCACTTTCTATTGTCGGAAGACCGACAAACCTCAGACCCCCTCAAACATCGTTTCACATGACGTCGTTTTTCCGACGACCACATTTTCGTCTATATTGCGACGTTTCAAATGTGGCAAGAGAGACGTTGCAAACGTGGCAAGACTGGCGTTTCAAACGTGGCAAGAGAGACATTGCAAACGTGGCAAGACCGATGTTTCAAATGTGGCAATTGAGACATTGCAAACATGGCAAGTGAGACGTTGCAAACATGGCAAGACCGACGTTTCAAACATGGCAATTGAGACGTTGCAAATGTGGCAAGTGAGACATTGCAAACGTGGCAAGTGAGACATTTCAGACGTGGCAAGAGAGACATTGCAAACGTGGCAAGACTGACATTTCAAACGTGGCAATTGAGACATTGCAAACGTGGCAAGTGAGACGTTGCAAATGTGGCAAGATCGACGTTTCAAACGTGGCGATTGAGACGCTGCAAACATGGCAAGTGAGACGTTGCAAACATGGCAAGTGACACGTTTCAGATGTGGCAAGAGAGACGCTTCAAAGGTGGCAAGACTGACATTTCAAACGTGGAAAGTGAGACGTTTCAGACGTGGCAAGAGAGACGTTTCAAAGGTGGAAAAAGAGACGTTTCAAAGGTGGAAAGAGAGACGTTTTGAAGGTGGCAAGACCGATGGGACAAGGTATTAGCTCTGACGTGGTTGCTATGGGAGCGACACTCTTGGATGTCGCAAGAATGACGTCCATCAAGTGGAAATAGCGATGGCTAGGAGTTACTAGCTTCGACGTGGTTGCTATAGGAGCGACAATCTTGGAGGTGGAAAGAGAGACGTTAAGAACGTGGGAAGATAGATGTTAAGAGGTATCATCTCCGATGTGGCTGCTATGGGAGCGACACTCCAAGATGTCACAATAGCGACTATGTTGTAGATATTTAAAAAAAAAATACAATATCAATACTAAGAGGGATAGGTACATTAACCTTTGCTAAGATACTAGCCATATCAATATTTAAATCTATATCATCGGTCTTAGGCAAGGTTGGTTGAGGAGGAGGACTATATTCCAATGGTAAAGGGGGTCTTGTCTAATGATGTTTAGGATCACTAGGATATGTCTCAGGTGTGTTATCACATGAACTCGCAATTGTTGAGATAAAGTCCAAAAGCTCAAGTGCAATCATGCGTAATAAGACTGCAAAAATATACTAGAGAGTAAGTCCCTATTTTTAGATAGGATCAAAATAATATTGTACTTTCTTGGGTATTTCGAAACAAGTGCCATCCAATACAAGATCCTATATACCAATGAGATAGCTGAGCAACAGAAATTCCAGAGCTTTCATTGAAACCTCTGACAATTTGTTTGACATTTAGCAGACAATTATATCATCAATAATACAACTTGAAGTCATTGCAGGTATTGCTTTGTATCCTTTGGCTAGCACAACAAATTCACACGTAGCATGCAAGTGTTCTATATATATACATTGAGCAGAAGANNAAATTCATAGAATGCAAATTGTAGCAATTCAAAACAACCATAACAGATTTGGACTCCAGATATAAAGCTCATAATCTCTCATGCCAAGACATTTGAAAATGCCAAACCATGTAAAATTCAATATCCCAATACTCGGTCAGAACAAGGGGCGAAAAAAGAGAAATTTAAATACTTCAACAACTATAGCAGATTTGGCCTGCAGATATACAACACATATATATTTCAAGTTTAGTTCCAAATAACAACCAATGCTACTGTTATATACACAACTAATCCATCTAGTTTCAAATAACAACCAATGTTAACTGTCATATACACAGTTAATCTGTGTAGTAGATATATTAAGTGACTGAACATCACAGTCATTTTTCATATCATTTTTTGATAACAAATGTTAGTCAGCCCTCAAAAGAATATTTGTCTACACCACCACCATATAAGTTGGCCAAATGTATCTTAACCCAGTAAAGCCCTGTCTTTCCTAATGGTCGACCCTCAACAAATTCTAGAAGTCCTCGACACACGTCTGAACCTAGATGATTTAAATATAGATGCATTGGGTAAGAACGCCCTCGAAAATCCAAGTTATGTGGATAGTAAAAACATTCTTTTTCCTTCATTTTCCTTGCAACCTGATCTAGGCAAAGAACAATAACTTGAAATCACATACTAGCATCAAAGAATTTATGTAGAAATCTAGTAAGATAGATGTAAGAGTAATGTGGAGTATCTTACAGTAAGTTTTAATTCTACAT
>ML787630.1:228862-256497 GCA_009831015.1 Picea engelmannii
ACAGTATGACTATGTAAACAATGTAATCGGCCAGCAAGTGTGTTTGATTACTTAGGTGTATTGGGCATATACCATCAATAGAAAATAAACCTTAAACTCTGCAATTTCAACCCGTGAATAAACCCTCAAGCAGTGCAAGATTGTGTATGGCATTTGGCACTTTAGTTAGGTCGTTTGGGCCACCTTTGCATCGATTAACTTTGAAATGTTTTCGACACCATATGTAAGCCAAAACGTTGCAAAAAGGAAAGATCAAAGATAGGTCTGTTATTTGATTTTACTCAGGCCACAAACCCCTGTAGTCAAATGCTAAGATGAGTACATTTGCATTTAGATTCGTTTAGATGAGAGTTGTAAAGGTTAGAATGCAATCAGATATACAATATTCACAATTCATAACTCCAATCTGGAAAAGATATGATTTGAAACCAGGACCTCAGGCTATAAGAATACCATCTCATTAGCTAAGTCGTTTGCCCAGTTTTTGCATTGATTGGCCTTTCTTAATTGTATAGATCATGAAGCAATAACCAATCACTATTCAACATATGTTTCCAAGCATAATCTAGTGAACTTTAATAAAGATGTACGAGTTTAGGTAGTCCTACAGTTAACCTATCAGATCTGAGAAAGTATTCAACTATTAACATGATCTAAGATCCTATTTATGCCAACTTCCAGATATACCATAAAACGAAATCAGTTAGCATTAATATAAACCCGAGCAAGAAAATATCCAAGCAATTTTCAGATTTATAACAAATTTAATAAATAAAATATAAAACAAATGAAATTAATTTAAAATATTAATAATTATAATWGAATCTAAATAAGATAAATTAACAATGTAATAACAATTAAGCTAACAATTATTTAAATTGGAGGATGGGAAACGTCGGACCTTGCATGAGGTCCACGTGCCTCCCTCCACCATTCCCTAAATAGAAGGTTAAAAACCCTAACCAAACCCTAATAGTTCATTTATTTGTTTTTCTCGTTTGCTATCCATAAGCGAGCCTCACCCTACCTCTGCCGCCATGTTTGTTTTCTTACAGGTTGTAGGTTTAAGGTGTGGTTTGGAGTTTAAACTCCAGGACGCGTAGAGCACACTAAACTCCCTTGTGCGCTTGGGCTCTGATGTGTTGATGCTTGGTTAGTTTGTGGATGTGTTGAAAACCTGTGGTTGTTTATCAAACCTGTGGTTGTATAGTGCATAGGACTTTCTCTCTTCTTTGTTGGCTTGGTGCCGGGATTTGATCAAACCGTGTTGTATGTGCAGGTGCTGGTTGATGAAGTGACTCAAGGCTCGGGCTTTAGGGTTCGGTGTTAGCGCTGAATTTGGCGTTGCTTTATGTGTTTGCGTTGTGCTGGCTCTGCTTTGTGTGTTTGCTGTCGGTGTATTGAGCGGTGCTTATCCCTCTCGGTTCTAAAGGTAGATGAAGTGAGCCTGAGCTCGAGGCTTGGGCATTGGGGTTTGTTGTTTTGTGTGTTCTCTTCTATTTTCTTTTAGCCTTTGGATCCAGCTAAGAGTCTGTCGATCTCCCAAAGACGCTAATTTTGTGGCGGAACGGAGATATATTTGGCGTTTCTTGAAAATATCGTTCTTTTATTACCCTCATAGACTGATTGAACGAAAATACAAGCTGTAATAGCATGCCATGGATATCTTTGTTTGTGAACAGGTATTGGCAGTCCGTTCAGCTTATTGTGTTCTTCAGAGTTATTCGATAGTGCGCTTAGTAATTTGGCTTGGTTTGATTTGGTGTGGTTTCTTTATGGATTTTCTTTGTGCGGTTGCTAAGGGTTTAGTCATGGATATTACTTTTGTACAGGCATGCATTGCCAACAACACACCTCTCATGAGGGCACCCTTATTAGATCTTAAAGCCTAGTTTGTTAGTTAGTTGCATATTTTATTTTATTGTTTCTTCTAGCCTGTGAGCTTTGTGCACGCCTAGTTTAAGTATTGACTTCATCAAATCATAATCTTTTGTGTAAAATTATAAAAAGGCCATTGCCAAGTGAATAAGACAAGCAATTTTTCTGTAGGTTTTCCATTTCTACTTTACTTCCTCTATTCTCCTGGGTTTTTCTGTATTGTTTATGGTATTTCTGAAATGGGACTCTTGGAGTCTCGTGAGGATGCTTTTGAGGGAAAATAATCTCTCTTCATGTATCTATGCTAATCAAAAGAAACAAAGTTTATGGCCAAAAGACTCCCTTGAAAGGCATCATGAAAGTGGGTGCAGATTCAACAGAAACTTGGCTAGACTCAGGTAGAAGAAAGTCCCAACCATTCTTGGAGACTATTCCAGAGTGATAGGCAACAAATTCTCCAGTCAGCTAGCCGTCAAAGAAGAAACTAGAGAACGGATGGTGAACGAGGTATGCCATCGTGGGCGAGAAACGGCAGTTCCGGCCACCGATTTCTCCCCGCAAAATCTACTGCTAGTATGTATTCTTTCTTGATGATCGTTTTGTCAAATTTTCGTATTTGGGTTCATTATCAGATAGCCCAAAATGTCTTTCAATGTCTTGGTTTCCTGGATGATTGTTTTAAATTAGGCTGTTTAATCTTGTGACTCTCTTCTTGCCTTATTGCAAATTTGACATACACCTATTTCTATATAATGAGATGTTTTATAAGACTTTAACATAGCGTAATGTATTGTCGAAACTTTCAGGACAGTATTAGCAAAATATGCAGGGGCTATGCTGGGAGTATTATCTGCATTTTTGTATGGGCGAAGGGGTCAAATTTGGAAAAAAGTAATGGATTATTTGGCTTATTTTGATTTGGACAATTTATCATTTCTCTATTTGTGATCTTTGTTTGTAGTTATTTCTGCGTTTAGACTTGCCTTCAGCATTTCTGCATTACTATTGCTTTCTAGTCCCATTGACGTATTTTGGTCATTTGTGGAATTTAGTATAACTTTTTTTTTCTTTTTTTTTTTCTTTCTACATTTTTGTTATCAAAATGTGTGGATATCTATTGGCAGATATGTATTGTCGAACCTGGTTTTGTCTTCCCTGAATTATGAATCTATTTATTTGCATGCTTGGTAGATTTTGGTTTCTTGCTGGTTTGCTTATACTTGAACCTGGTTTTGTCTTCCCTGAATTATGAATCTATTTATTTGCATGCTTGGTAGCTTTTGGTTTCTTGCTGGTTTGCTTATACTTTGATTATTTGTTGCGAGCAATTTAACATCATTATTGGCATTATAGTTAGAATTGTGAATCGCTTCCAAAGTCACACGATTTAAGTAGGAGTGAGAGGATTACCTGAAGAGGAAAAGACATTAGACATGCATGTAAAGGGAAGGATAAACATGCTACAGATGGGTATTACTGTTTACATGTTATGGCATGTTTATATTTTATGGCAAGCATTAGACATAAGATCTTGTCCATGATCTCCACCTTAGATGGGAATCCTGTCTATGATCTCCACCTTAGATGGGAAAGTAATGCTGTGAATTTGGAAAATGATCATCATCTCTTTTAACAAAGAAAATATCCATGCAAATGGTGTAAGCAGCCTCGTTGGTGGAGAAGGATTTAGAACATTTAAAATAGAACAGTATCAAGTGGAGAAAACTGTTAAAACAACCATAGTTGCTTATTGTACTTCAGTAATTTGTTTTGCATTTCTTTATTTTATTTTTATTTTTATTAATGTTCTATGTTTTATGTGCAGGTTAAGCTAAGCGTGGCTGGAGTTTCTCAAAATAATAAAAACTACCCCTTATTTAGGCCCTCGGTTCCAGATTTGAACCAGGACTCTGATACCAAATGTAATGACTGGTTTTATAATAACTTCTAAAATTTCTACCAAATCCTACCAAATGTACAACAAATTATACCAGATTCATAAAAGAAGAATTATGCAAGTAAAATTAAAATGTATCAATGAGTAATGCATAAATTCTAAATTCGAATTGAGTACCTTAACACTGATGCTAATTTCCGTTGTCAGCTGCCTTCCTGCTGCTACCTGCAACACAATCCAGTCCTGTTGCAAACACAGAAAATAATTGCCCAAAACCTCTTGTTGTCCACCCTGCCAACTAGGAAAACGACCTAGCTCCAGGATATCTACGGATATCCTGGCCCTCCGAGCCCAAAACCTCTAGAAACCCCGGTCCACTATGTCAATCCCAAACACAAAATTCCTCCCTGGTCCAATACTCAGAGTTCTCCCCAGCATAAAAAAATCATGGCTTCCTTCCCGTCGAATGATGCCTCCTCCAAACTCCTTTCCCCCTCTTATTCCTCCTCCACCGCCTTCCTTTCATTAACTCCCCCACCAAATACCTTATCGCATTATTAAATACCTTATCCATTCATTTAAATATATTATCCATGTATTGAACACGTTATCCCTTGTGGGATACGTAACTCAATTTAAACATTATATTTTATTATTCAATTATTATTTAATACTTTATTAATTAATTAATTAACTAATAATTAAATCAATCATTAACCATATTAATTAATGAGTTAATTATACTTAAATTAATCATAATCAAGAATAACTAATTAATAACAAATAATTAGTTAAGGTTATTTTAATGAATAAATATAGTTTAGCTAATCTTTTAGGGTTACCTTATTAAATTAATTTTAATTTATAATCAAGGGTCGTTACACTATCTAGAAATGGCAGAAGAACAATGATAAACCAAAATAATACCAAAATAATAACATAATAACACTAGAAAGACCACTTTGATTACTGATAGCAATGTTCACTTGCCTCTTGTTCAAGGGGAAAACCTCCAGTAGAGAAAAGTTCTATTACAAGAATATCCCAGAAAAAAATTCTCATACCCTCTACTCTTATTTATACTAAATGTATCTATCAAAAAGAACCATATAGAGGAAGATCCTTCTAGAAGCAGAAGCTTCTATTAGGTCTTATTATATTTGAATTATTCCTCCTTATTTCTATGCCTTATTAATATTGACCTTTATTACATGGAAATATATTATTCTACCCACTTGAGGGATTAGGTAGGTTAGGTCTCAAACATTCCCTCCCCCTTAAAATCATCCTTGTCCTAAAGGCTTTAGATGAGGAAATTGTTGCAGAATGTTAGTTGGCTCCTAGGTGGCATCTTCTGGAGTTGTATACTTCCACTAGAATAACACTTACTTGATGGTGCATTGACTAAGATGACACTCATGTTGGTCCAAAGATACTTGTGGATGCAACCATATGTATCCTTCTTCATCCAACTTAGGAAGGCTGGTTTGAGTTTATCACTTAGTTCCAATCACATTCTTTAAGCAGGAGACATGAAAAACAGGGTGGATCTTAGAAGAACTAGGAAAAGCTAACTGATAGGCCACCTATCCCACACGCTTGAGAACTGTATAAGGACCATAAATTTGGGTGCTAGTTTCTAAAAATGTTCAGCCTTGAGTGAAGTTTGTTTATAATTTTTCGGTTGATGAAATACCTGGTCTCCCTAAAAAAATTGACATTCTCAACAACCTTTATTGACTATCTGCTTCATGTGATTCTAAGCCATGACCAAATTATCTTTGAGGGTATGGAGGATAGCTTCTCGAACTGTGAGCGTTTGGTCAATTTCCTGAACCTTTGAGACACCTGGTATGTAGGAGAGAATGGAAGGTGGATTTTGTCCATATATTGCTTCAAAAGGAGTCATGCGAGTAGTTGTATGGTAAGAAGTGTTATACCACCATTCAACTAATAGTAACCATTGAGCCCATTGATGTTTCCTTTTAGAGGAAAAACACCTCAAATAAGCCTCCAAACACATGTTTACAACTTCATTTTGACCATTAGTCTGGGGATGATAGGCGGTGCTGAGATGCAATTGGGTACCATGTAGCCTGAACAGTTCTTGCCAAAAATTGTTGTTGAAAGTGGGATTCGATCAGAAAAAATAGAATGAGGCATGCCATGAAGCTTGAAGACATGATCCATGAAAAGTTGATCCACAGTGGATGCAGTAAGTGGATGTTTAAGAGCATATAAATGAGCATACCTGGAAAGATGATCAACTACCCCCATGATGATTGACTTATTTCCAGATTTAGGTAATCCCACAATAAAATCCATAGAGATGTCCCTCTAAATAACGGGTGGAATTGGAAGTGTTTGGAGTGTTCCAGGGGCTTTAATTTTTTTACCCTTGTTACATTGAAAAACATCAAATTCGGCCACAAAAGTGTGAACATCCTTTTTCATACCATCCTAGAAAAAAGAATGTTTGAACGTGTCATAGGTTTTGGTAAACCATGAGTGCCCAGCTTTGGGTGTAGCATGAAGCTCAGAAAGCATCGTGGATTTATGTTTTGATTTTTTACTTAAATACAAACGGACTTTGTAGAAAATATCATCATTGTGCTAAGAGTACCTTGGGGAAACTAGAGAATTGTCTTGCAATTGTTGGATCACATGTGAAATTTTAGGATCTTGTAGCCATTCCTGGCGAACATCTTAGAAACAATCTGATACAATGAAGGATAGGGAGAAAAGGGACCCTTAATCTTCATATTTTTTAGAAAGAGAATGAACAACCACATTGTACTTTCCTTTCTTGTAAATGATCTCATAATTGTATCCAAAGAACTTAGTTACCAATTTACGTTGTTCTAGAGAGGAAGGGTGTTGCTCCAAAAAATACTTGAGGCTTTGATGATATATATTAATTTGGAAGCGTGGCCCCAAGAGATAAGGGTGCCAAATATCCATTGCATGAAAAATAGCCAACATTTCCTTTTCCTAGATTGATTGGCCCAAATGGAATTATGACAATTGTTTGTTGGTAAAGGCCAAAGGTCTATCCTCTTTCATAAAGACTGCTCTAATTCCTCTCCTAGAGGCATAACATTCCAGGAAAAAGGTCTTTGTGAAATTAGGAAGGGCCAAGACCGTAGTAGTGTACATAGATGCCTTAAATGCTTGAAAGGCCTGATCAACTTTGAGAGTCTCAGTGAAATAACTCTTTTTAAGGAGAGCAGTGAGAGGCGCCACAATATTTCCATAATTTTGAACAAACTTGTGATAATAAACTATTAAACCTAGAAAACCATGCAAGATTTTGATAGTCTTTGGGTGAGGCCAATCCTACATTGCTTCAATATTCTTAGGATCCAAATGTACACCATCCTTTCCATCAGTATGACCCAAGTACTCAACTTTTGAGATGCCAAAGGAACATTTAGAGTGTTTGAGGAAAGGTTGATGCTAATAGAGTATATGGAGAACTTGATCCACATGGGAAAGATGGGATTGCCAAGTTTTACTATAGATGAGAATATCATCAAAGAAAACTAAGACAAAATGATGGATAAAAGGACAAAATACATGAGTCATGAGGCTTTAGAAGGTGGAGGTAGAATTACAGAGGACAAAGGGCATGACCAAGAACTCATAGTTACCCTCATGAGTTCGAAAGGAATTCTTTGGGATGTTAGCATATGACATACGTATCTGTTGATAGACAGAACACATATATAGTTTAGTGAAGTATTGGGCACCACTCAAATTATCCAAGATATCATCAATGGAGGGAATGGGAAACTTGTCCTTGATGGTGATTTTATTGAGAGAATGAAAGTTAGGACACATGTTCCAAATACCTTATTTCTTAAGGACCATGACCACAGGAGAAGAATAAGGGTTGGTACTGGGGAAAATAACACCCACTTGGAGAAATTCCTACACAATTTTCTCAATTTCATTGTTTTGGGAAAAGGGATGACGATAAGGGAGAACATTGGGAGGAAGCCTTCTGGGAACAAGGGGTATGGAATTATAATGAACACCATGAGAAGGTGGAATTCCCTAAGGAGTGTAAAAAACATCTTGGTGTTTTGAGATTATAGTTTGGAGTTGAGGATGCACATAAGGTGTCTCAACCACTTGAATATAATGGAGTTTATAAATAATATAGGAGTGGCCTTTCTTGAGGATCTTTTCCATGTGATGGGAATTGATGATCTCAGGAGAGCCAGCTATGAGACCTTGAAAGTGATAAATTTTTCCCTCTTGGTGGAATTGCATGGTTAAATCCTTAAAATCCATAAGAATGGCACCCAAAGTGTGTAACCATTCAACACCTAGAAGAATGTCACAACCTCCCATTTCAATGGAAAACATATGATATTTTAGGTGGTAATTGTTAGGACCCTATAATGTGCCTTTTTGTTCATACTTTTTTCTATCATTACATCCTTTTCCCACTCACATTTAAGCCTACATTATCACCTTAACCTATCTTTCCAAAGGTATATAATGTTTTTTCTCTTTGCTATATGTTTAATTTGTTTTACATGTAATTTTACATTACTCTCATACTTAGCCATCGATCAGAAACATATAGTTGCTGAAATAGTTTGAACTACAAATTATATATTGTTGTTGCTTGAAGACCCGTTGCTGAAACAGTCAATAACACGCAAATCCCATTGCTGAAACAATTTGTGATTTGCGATGTTGGAATAACAATTCACACAACAGTAACAAGAAGGAGTTGTTAGACTGGCCGCAACATCCATACCTTAAGCCAACACCAACCATCGCTGTCGCTTGAGACCACGTTACTGAAAGAGTCAAACAAAACGCAAATCCTGTTGCTGAAACAGTCAGTGATTTGCAATGCTGAAATAGTATACAACAACAATAACAAGAAGATAAATAAAGAAGATGTTACACCGGCCACAACAGTTACACCTCAACCAAGCACCATTCCAACTACTGTAACAACATTTTGCTACGGGAGATCAGAATATCCTATTCTAGCATAGAAGATCATATCTGACTAAGAATAGGATTCGTATGTACACATGTAATTTTATGATCAATTGTATTAAGAGGACTCTCCTCTTTAAATAAGGGGAAATTATCATTAGACGGGAGGATTTTTTTTTGGCTAGAGACGAATTATAGAGAAGGGTGTGTTCACTTTGGATATTGTAACATGATATAATTGACAGATGCATAAAAGATTATTTTGAGCATTTCTTCTTAGTTCCTTTCATTTCCGGGGAATCTTGTGAGAAGGAGAGGGCCCACCTTCTTAACAAGATTCACCCATTAGTTCTGTAGTGTATTAGTATTATTTTTGTTCACACCTTGTTTAAACTCTGTTTTGCTGAAACTCTACTTTATTGAACTCTACTTTGCTGAAACTCTGCTTTACTCATTGTTACATTGTTTTCATACAATTCATTCCTAAGTAATTGTTAATCATTCTAATTGGTAATTCTGCTTGATGAATTTATGAAAGTGTGATAATCAGAGACAGGTGTTGAAGATTCCTTCTTGGGGAATAGGGTCTTGTTCTCTGTCATAGAGTAGTTAGTCTTCCGTAATTGTTAATCATTTTGACTGATAATCCTGTTTGTAGAATGAGTTTATGAAGTTATGATAATCAGAGACAGGTGCTGAAGATTCCTGCTTTGGGGAATAGGGTCCTATTCTCTGTTATAGAGTAGTTAGTCTTCATTCTGATTGGTGACTTTGCTTGATTAGTTCATGGAAGTGTGATAGACAGAAACAGGTGTTGAAGATTCCTACTTTGGGAATAGGGTCCTATTCTCTGTTACAGAATAGTTATCCTTCCTTGCAGTATGTTGAAAGATTTATTTTCCTAGTTTGTTGTTTCTTGATGTAATCCAAGAATCTTCTAATCATTATTTTCCTTTGAATCTCAAACTCTGCAATAGATAGATTGTTTTTTCTGTAATTCAAAGTAAGGTGTGACTAGTGTACTTTTACTACAACCCTATATTTCTTTTGAGATTGAGCATATATAGTGTGTGATTGCCTTTGAAATAAACAGACTTCCCTAGGTTGACAATTTATGTAACACTTGATTGTTTAGTTAATAAGCAATTACAATGACCAACATTTTGGCATCGTTGCCGGGGAAGGCAACTATAGATTTCAAAAGCACTTATGTTCTTTTAGATATACAGATTGCATGAGAGGACACAGAGAACCCAAAGAAACTGACCCTACAGGTGGCAGGGGTAGAGGAAGGGGAGGAAGAAAGACTTTTATTGATGAGATTATATCAAAATATGAATTTGTTTCTCCTGAGCGACCAAGCTCTCGAAAACCAAAATATCAACCTTCCTTTCAAGTAAAATTTGAAACGAGGAAAGAAATTTGGAGCCCTGAGACAGTTGAGAAACTAGCAGAAAACATTGAGGATCGAGCAAGTGCAGTAGGGGAACAAACAGAAGAAACCATGGATGAGTATAATGAAGAACTACACCATGAACAATAGGCAGGTCCTGAAGGAGAGGTAAATGATGAAAACTCTTTTTCTAGCTTAGGATTTCCTATTGGTGATCTTCCTAGAGGAGTAGCTCCCATGAAGAATATTCCACTCTCAGCTTTACCTAACTTTCATGGTTTATCTTCAGAGGATCCTGATGAATTCCTTTTCGAGTTTGACATATTATGCATAATTTATGATTACATTTCCAATTCTCAAAAATTAAAGTTATTTCCAGCAACATTAAAAGGAAATGCATTAATATGGTTCATGAGTCTTGGAGGTCATGTAATCACAACATGGGATCAGATGAAACAGAAATTCCTGCACAAATACCAAGACTATTGCCGAACAAGAGAAAAAAGAGAGGAACTATTCAAGATGATACAGAAAGAGGATGAAAATTTGGAGGAATTTGTGGAAAGGCTACAGTATAATCTACAAAGATCCAGTCACCCCGATGTAAGTAAAGATATTCTTAAAACAATATTATTAAAAGGAGTAAGGGATGACTGTCTAGATATGCTGAATATGCTTGGTAAAGGGGACATATCTAAAGAATCATATTATGAAATTGTTAACCTATGTAAAATATGTTCAAGAGGAGATGCAAGGAATAGATCAAACAATAGGGATACCACATTTTCAAGAGTTCAAAAATCAACCAATGGAGGAGAAACAAGAGACGAAATAGGTTATTTACTTGAGGGTTTTAAAACTGAAATGTGAAGCTCTTTTGCTTCACAAATTGATACCTTGCAGATTCAAAAGAAACAAGCCGAAGCAGAAGCAGCTCTGTCCATCTTTTGTTCCAAATGTAGAGATAATCACCCACGAAGGGAATGCCCATTGGACAAAAAACCAATCTGCACCATTTGTGATAAGGATCATGAAACTCAACAATGCCCTTCTTTACCAGGAATCAAGGCATCATTACAACCAACTAATGAAGAAGCTGAAGCTGTCTATCTATTGACATAGAGAAGGCAATGGCAGCCACGGGGACAAGGTATGAATCCTAATATGACATTTACATCTTCTAATCATTGGAATAACTATCCTTTTTTTAATCAAGCAAATTACCCTCCCTTTAATCAAATGCAATACTCAGCCCTCAATCAAATGAATCACCCACCCATGCAACAAACAAAACCTCCCTTTGTAGACCAAGCAATGTGGACTCCTTGGCCTCCACAAAAACAACCCTACCTTAACCAATGGAATCCAAATTGGAGATGTCAACAACCCCCGTTCGCAAATCAATTGCCTCAATATCAATCACAATTTCAGGAACCACTCTCTTTACCATCAGGTACTCCACTGAACAATCAAATGATGAGGCCCCAACTACCTGTACAACCTAACCCTAACCCCAATAATAAGGCTATCCAATGCATTGATATTCAAAACCACCCTATACTTTCTCTTTTCCCTGCACAATGCAATGATATTCATTTACGATCTGAGAAAATAGTAGAACCTATCATTGATGATGTTACCTCTTCTGATTCTAATAAATAAGAAATAACAAAGCACGATGTACCTGAAGAGGTACAATCATCCTCCAACACTATTGCTGAAACATCAAAACCACCATTCCCTGAGCGTTTAGCTTTGACTAAAACGACTGAGCCATCTTCTTTCAATCTTCTAGGGGAATTACAAAATCTCTATGTCAAAATTCCACTATTACAAGCACTAAGAGATGTACCAATTTATGCTAGAACTATGCAAGACATTTGTGTTAAGAAACCTGGTAGGAAAACTAAAGATCCCCTGACAGTCCATGTCATGGGTGATTTATCTGCACTAATGTCGGGTAAAGCTCTTCCTATTAAATATGGTGATCTCGACCATCCTACTATCACAGTACAAATTGGAAAAACAATAATTCCTCGAGTTCTGGTAGACTTAGGCGCTACTATCAATATTATGACTCTTGAAAATTCACAACTATTACAACTAAAGAATGAAATCAGAGATACCCCAACCATTCTATAATTAGTTGACCGTTCTACAATCAAACTGAAAGGAGTCATTGAAGACCTAATCATCTCAGTTGAGTCTTGGAATTATCCAGCCGACTTTGTGGTATTACAACCTAAAACAAAGTTGGGGGGTCATCCTCTACTTTTGGGTAGACCTTGGCTAGCCACAACAGATGCTTTTATCAGCTGTAGATTTGGTTCAATGACAATTTCCAATGGATATGAAACTAAGCATCTTACCTTCTACCCTCATGCTACACTCTTGATTAATAATGACAATTCCTTATGGGTGGAATTTGATGATCAAACTTCTCAACCTATCTTGACTATCGGACAAGCCTTGAGCCTTAAAGATGCCACTAAGGATGAAGCAATTAATAATTTTATTTGTGAACCTTCCTCCGTGACTCCAGAAACTCATAACCAACTAACTGCACTTTTGGAGTCAGATACCCAGAAAAACCTTAACTCTGAAAACCCACCTGAAACATCAGCTACCATCTCTTCTAAAAGTATACTAGTAGAAATTGAACCTGGCAAAACACTGAATATAAACCCCAACTTGACAGTTGTTGAAACACAGTGATTAATAAAGTTACTTCTTGAACATAAGGAAGCATTTACATGGGACTATACAGCTATGAAGGGAATCTCTCCTGAATTATGCACTCATCGTATCTATATCAAAGAAGATTGTCGACCGATCTACCAACCTCAACGACGAATGAACCCTAATTTACGAGAAATTATTAAAGAAGAACTTCAAAAATTACTTAATGCAGGGTTTATATATCCTATATCTGACAGTGATTGGGTTTCCCCATTGGTAATAGTTCCTAAAAAAAATGGGAAATGGAGAGTGTGTGTAGACTATAGAGCCTTAAATAAAGCCACTCAAAAAGATCACTTTCCATTACCATTCATTCATCAAGTGTTAGATAGTTTGTCAGGGAAGAAATTCTTCTCCTTTTTAGATGGTTTCAGTGGGTATAATCAGATTAAAATTGCACCCCAAGACTAAGATAAGACCACTTTTACTAGCCCATGGGGAACTTTTTCTTATAGAGTCCTTCCATTTTGATGATGTATACAAGCCTACCTCTCCTTAAGCACAGAAAAATGTCATATGATGATGAGTGAAGGAGTAGTACTTGGACATTTTATTTCATCTCAAGGAATTCAGGTGGATCCATCCAAGATACAAGTCATTAAATACCTTCCTATTCCCAAAACCCAAACAGAGGTGAGAAGTTTCCTAGGACATGCTCGATACTATAGAAGATTTATCAATTTTTTTTCCAAAATGGCTTCTCCTTTGTTCGTGTTACTTATGAAAAATGTTGAATTCCATTGGACTACTCTTTGCCAGGAAGCATTTGATGCACTCAAATATCAATTATCTATAGCTCCTATTCTAAGAGGACCTAATTGGACACTTCCCTTTCATATATCTTATGATGCTTCAGATACTGCAATAGGAGATGTCTTGGGAAAAGAAGAAAATCATCTCCCTTATGCCATCTATTTTATTAGAAAGAATACGAGTCTAGCTGAACTTAACTATACAGTTACCGAAAATGAATTTTTAGCAGTTATCTATGCTATTAATAAATTTCAACATTACATCACTGGTTATTCTACTTTTGTCCATATTGATCACTCAACTATCAAATATTTAATGAGTAAACCTGTCACAAATGCTCGAGTCACCAGATGGTTACTATTATTACAAGAATTTGATATTACAATTGTAGATAGACCAAGAAAAGAAAATGTAGTTGTTGATTTCCTTTCTCGGTTAACACCTGATGATAATTCTCCAGTATATGATTCCTTTCCTGATGAATATCTATTTGCAATATCTTCTCACTCACCATGGTATGCAGACATCGCTAACTACTTGGTTGCAGGGAAGTTACCACCACACCTATCCCACTGAGAGAAAAGAATAATTATTCAACAAAGTGATCAGTATAGCTGGATAAGTGGGTGTCTTTTCCACACAGGACTTGATCAAGAAATCCAAAGATGCATTAGAGAAGATGAGGTTTATGATTTACTTAAAGCTTGTCATGATGGCCCTTGTGGAGGTCATTTTTCTGATAAGAGAACAACACATAAAATTTTCAGGATGGGTTATTATTGGCCCTCACTTTTTAAAGATACAAAGAAATATGTTCGAGCTTGTGAGAACTGTCAAAGAATGGGTCAACCTAATCATAGAGACGAAATGCCATTAAATATCCAGATAGTACTCGAACCATTTGAAAAATGGGCCTTAGACTTTGTAGGACCCATTAACCCTCCATCCAATCAAAAAGTTTATATAGTGGTCTGCACAGATTATATGACCAAATGGGTGGAGGCTAAAGCACTCCATAGATATACAGAAGAAGCGGTTCTAGATTTTTTATTTGAAGATATCTTTATCAGATTTGGAGTGCCTAGAGAATTAGTCACAGATGGAGGACCTCCTTTCATTTCTCATGGCTTTAAAGCCACCCTTCAAAAATATAATATTCATCGTAGAATGACTACACCATACCACCCCCAAGCCAATGGACAGGTGGAAAGAAAAAATAAAGTAATAGAAGACATTCTCACAAAAACAGTGAAGGAAAACAGAAAGGATTGATCTCATAGGCTCCCTGAAGCATTATGGGCTTACATAACTACCTGGAGAAATACTACAGGATTCTCTCCCTATGAATTAGTTTATAGAAAAAGTGTCGTCTTTCCTATGGAATTTGAAATCAAAACCTTAAGGACTTCTTTAGCTATTAACCTTGATTTGACCGATGCACAGATAGCCAGGTTGCAACAGCTTAATGAATTAGATGAAAAAATACTAGATGCCATTCATCAGACAACTATGATTCAACAACAAAGATCAAAATGGCATGACAAAACCATCAAGCATAAGCAATTCCAAAAAGGTAATTGGGCTTTACTGTATGATTCTTGATTTAAAGAATTTCAAGGGAAACTACGTACAAGATGGCTTGGACCTTACGAAGTGGACACTGTTTTCCCTAATGGAATAGTAAGGCTCCTCAGAATTGATGACTCTAAAACATCGTTATTAGTGAATGGTCATCGACTCCGTCTGTACCAGCGCCCCATTTCCAAATAAGATTTTAAGGCCACATGTGTGGCAGACTCACATTATCTCTTTTTAGAGGAGCCTCCTACCCCTCATTGCAATTAATTTTTCTGAATTTAATTCCTTTAGTATTAGATTAATTTTTTTTTACTAATAATCCCTGTCAATGAAAGGCATGTTACAATTGATTCTTTTGAAAATTCTCGATCAAAGAAAAGGCCTACCAAGAAAGGACGATCTTACTTCAAGAAGATCCAAGCTTCATTTTGTGAAGCACTGCTCCCTCTTTCTTTAATCCACTCTTCAACAACATTTTCCTCATTCTTCCCATTTTCTCCATTACTGAAATACCATTGTTCAGCAATATTTCACCCTTTTTCTCCATTGCCGAAACACCACTGTTCAACAATATTTCTTCCTTTTTCCCATTGTTGAAACATCACTTTCCAGCAACATTTTCCTCATTTTTCCCATCTTCCCCATTGCTGAAACACCACTGTTCAACAATATTTTGCCCTTTTTTCCCATTGCTGAAACATTACTTTCCAACAACATTTTCCTCATTTTTCCCATCTTCCCCATTGTTAAAACACCACTGTTCAACAATATTTCACCATTTTTCCCATTGCTGAAATACCATTGTTCAATAATATTTCTTTTTTTTTCCCATTGCTGAAACACCACTGCTCAACAATATTTCGCCACTGCTGAAACACTATTTCTTCAACAATATTTTCCATTGTTAAAACATCACTCTTCAACAAACATTTTTCTATTCTTTTCCTGTTGCTGAAACACCACTTTCTCATCATTCCCTGTCAATAAAAACATCTACTTCAGCTCTTTCACTCTCAATTCTCCTATTTTCATACTACATTTTGTCCTTTAACAACCCTCTCTCATAATTAAACAAACCCTTGATACAATTTCTCTAATAAATCCAAAGTCTCCCCCATGGTTACTGCAGAACTATTATGGACAGGAACTATATTTTTTTTTTTGTTTGAAGTACGAATCAAAGGTAAAGATGAGGTATGTAAACTTTATATGTAAATACAATTGAACTATGGCTGATGAGAAGATCCCAACTCATTATTATCATTCACTTAAAGTCATTATTTTAGCCGTACTTGGGGGGGGGGGGATATCAAAATGTTATGCCATCATTTCACATGAACCGACTACCGTCATTCCTTTTTACCCATCATTTCGTTTGTTTTCACCACCATTTGCATGCCTTCACCCGCAAAACTTACTCTGCTCAGAAGCGATTACTTGACTCTCTGACTGTGCATTTTACTGAGCTGTTAGCTATGGGAGGCCCTATTATACGATATGAACCCGCCACGACAACCCTGTTAGAATTTTATTGAGAAGTCTATCAAATTTTTCTGCAGGCAGGTTGGCTGGGTTATTTTCAGAGGCTCCAGGGATTGATCAATAACAGGTTCTTCAATTTGCTCGAAATCTTCAAGAAGATCATTCCATTGTTCAAGGGGTTCGGATTCCAGTCACAGAGGATGATATAGCATAGGTTTTGGGTCTTCCTGTCACTAGCATTCACTGGTTCAACCGCAAACACATTATCCTTAATGCCTAGCAGGATTTTCTCTTGCCAGGAGAACAAGTTGAGCCTAAAGGCCGGGGTGTTCAACTTAGCTTGTTGTCACCTCCTTGGCCTAAAGTTATATAGTTTGTCAAGAACTACCTCACCTATGAAGGCCAATACTAGGTAGTCTACCAGTATGATTTTGTCTTGTTATCTCATTTACGACATGCTAGATTGGTGAATATTCCCTACTATCTTCTCGGATGTCTTAGAAATATGCTGCATTATTGTAAAAAGAATAAAAATCCCACCCTTTCCCTCATCCATCACCATCTCTCTCAACTACTCATCCAAAAGGGTTTTTCCCAACAAAACCCTCCCCTAAACAACCCACCCATAGACCCTCAGGAAGCTGTTGAACATCCTGAAAATCCTCAAGAACAACAACCACAAAACCTCCCAGACCCTTCAGAAATACCTATTAATCCACCTACAGACCCAATTTATCCAATTAACCCTC
Source organism: Picea engelmannii (assembly GCA_009831015.1). NCBI lineage: Eukaryota > Viridiplantae > Streptophyta > Pinopsida > Pinales > Pinaceae > Picea > Picea engelmannii. Next base: position 246,294 of record ML787630.1, read on the forward strand.
CTACCATACCAAGCTCGCCCCACAACTTACCAAAATCATCTACTCCTACTGTTCATATCCTTAGCGATGATTCTGAACCAGATAAACCTGATAACCCTCCCTGCCCCATCACTAAGGAAAAAGCCACATGCAAAAGAAAGAAGCAAATTCCTCCTTTTCCCTCCTTTTTACAAAGAAAATGAATGAGGACCTCAACAAGAGCAACCACTACTGGCACTACCCTAAACCCCCAACCCATCTTGCTAAAAGCCTGTACACCTCCACTCTCCCAAATTCCAGAATTTTTACCTATTCCACCCATGGGAACTAAATAAAAAGAACCAGAGGCCCAAGGTACTGTGACATCATTCTCTTTAAATCAAGTAGCTGAAAAACAAGAACCAACTACTGATCCAGTAGCTGAAACAAAAGAACCATCTACTCATTCAGTAGCTGAAACACAAGAACCGGCTATAGCTGTTACACAAGAATCAGCTGCAGCTGAAACACAAGAACCAGCTGCTGATGTTGTTACTGAAATACAGGAATCAGATGCCCAGGGTGCCACAACACTACTTTCTCTACATCAAAAAGCTAAAACACAAGAATCAACTGCTGATCTTGTAGCTGCTCCACAAGAACCAGCTATTGCGGCTATGACTGTTACAAAAGAACTAGTCACCACTCTTAATACACCCATGAAATATCAACAACCAGAACCAACAATGGCCTCTGTCTTACAAGAAAATGAGTTCCTAAGGTCTGAAATGGAAGCCTACAAGCAAGAGCTAGTAATGGTAAAGGAAGCCTACAACAAGGAACTTAAATTGTATACCCTAGCTCGCATAGTGACCATGACAGAGGAAAACACACAAGAGAATCAATGTAGAGAGTATATGTGCATTCAATGTTGGGACATTTATTATCAAGAAGGCTACAAAGTAACTCAAATTCTGATGCCTGGAGCTTCCCCTGAACCTAAAACTTTTGCAGTCAAAGAAGAAAACCCTGTTGTTACACAAGAACCAGTAGGACCTTCCAAAATTCAAAATGAACCCTGGCCTACAACAACTACTACATCTGAAGCCCCTGTTTTTATTAGTAAAGATGTACAAACACCGCCTATTGATGAATCTACCCCTCCTAGCAAGATCAACACCCATACTCTTGTGGAATGAGCCACTCATACCCTACCTCAGCCTATCACTTGCGATGTTGAAACACAAACTCAACCATGGGATGAGCAAGCAATAATGGACAAATGGAAAAAAGAGTCTGTTGTTACACAGGACAAAATCCTGCAGGAGTACATACTACTTTGGCTAAACCACATCTATTCAAACTGGGAAGCTTTGGAGAAAACACACCAAGAATCTCGTGCCCATAAGAAGTAGAATGAAGAGCTTAAAGGCAAATTGCTCCTGATGTTTGACTTGGCACAAAAATTGTTGGCTGCTAGGAAACCATCCTCCAATTACTCTCTTTTCCTCAGAGAATGACTTACATTTTTTCAAATTAAATCAATCAAAGAAGGCAGAACTCATGCAGTGTTAAATCCAGCAGATTTTGTTACAACTTTTGCAAAAGTCTCTACTATTGATAAGCACCTCCTATGTGAAGTATATATTCATAATGAGGCCATCCCTGAGAACCGACAGCTTAACCTTAACCCTCTTGTCAGTGATATCCAGATTCGGGCACTCACCTCCTTCCTTAACAATCATATTACATGGAAGAATGACTTCCTAGCTACCAAGCGTAATGAATATAACTACCTCCTCTAGATACAGCCAGAACCACAGAATGTTGCCACCTTTGTTGCAGAGTATTATCAATTTTTGAAGAAACCAGGAATGATTCAATATATTCAGCAACTACAGACAATAGTACTTCAGGATTGTCAATAGTTTATTAAATCCACAGAGATCATTTCCCTACAAGCAAATAACATGTTTTGGCAACAATCTTCTGAGAAAAGGAAGGAGCACAATCCCTTTAGTCCTACCAATCTTGAGACAACAGTCTCCCGGGTACCTAGCTACATCAAATGTGTTCAGTAATGTGCTGAAAACTGGATAGGTTATCAGTTCCATTTTCCTATTCGATGGATGCTAGCAGAGAAATATCAAGTTCATCATAAGTTGCCCAAGAAGGTTGAAACAACAGCTTGGCAAAGGCTACAATGCATTCAAGGATTCAGAGCTCCAACATAAAACACTTTCCATAGCTACTGCTTAAGTAAATTGCATGCTCAGAGTCGATATTCGGATTCTGATTTAGATTGAATTTGCCTACGGACATGCAACCTTTTTAGTTGCGGGGGATGTTAGGACCCTATAATGTACCTTTTTTTTCATACTTTTTTCTATCATTACATCCTTTTACCACTCACATTTTAGCCTACATTATCACCTTAACCTATCTTTCCAAAGGTATATAACGTTTCTTCTCTTTGCTATATGTTTAATTTGTTTTACATGTAATTTTACATTACTCTCATACTTAGCCATCGATCAGAAACATATAGTTGCTGAAACAGTTTGAACTATAGATTATATATTGTTGCTGCTTGAAGACCCGTTGCTGAAACAATCAACAACATTCAAATCCTGTTGCTGAAACAGTCTGTGATTTGCGATGATGGAACAACAATTCACACAACAATTATAAGAAGGAGTTGTTACATTGGCCGCAATAGTCGTACCTTAAGACAACACCAACCATTGTTGTTGCTTGAGACCACGTTGTTGAAACAGTCAAATAGAACGCAAATCTTGTTGCTGAAACAATCCATGATTTGCGATGCTGAAACAGTATACAATAGCAGTGACAAGAAGATAAATAAAAAAGCTGTTACACTGGCCGCAACAACTACACCTCAACCCAGCACCGTTCCAAATACTGTAACAACATTTTTCTACGGGAGATTAGATCTGACTAAGAATAGGATTCGTATGTACACATGTAATTTTATGATCAATTGTATTAAGAGGATTCTCCTCTTTAAATAAGGGGAAATCATCATTAGATGGGAGGATTTTTTTTTGGCTAGAGAGGAATTACAGAGAAGGGTGTGTTCACTTTGGATATTGTAACATGATATAATTGAAAGATGAATAAAAGATTATTTTGAGCATTTCTTCTTAGTTCCTTTCATTTTCGAGGAATCTTGTGAGAAGGAGAGGGCCCACCTTCTTCACAAGATTCACCCATTAGTTCTGTAGTGTATTAGTATTATTTTTGTTCACACCTTGTTTAAACTTTGTTTTGCTGAAAGTCTACTTTACTGAACTTTGTTTTTCTAAAACTCTGCTTTACTAATTGTTACATTGTTTTCATACAATTCATTCCTAGGTAATTGTTAATCATTCTTATTGGTAATTTTGCTTGATGAATTTATGAAAGTGTGATAATCAGAGACAGGTGCTGAAGATTCCTGCTTGGGGAATAGGGTCTTGTTCTCTATCATAGAGTAGTTAGTCTTCGGTAATTGTTAATCATTTTGACTGATAATCCTCTTTGCAGAATGAGTTTATGAAGGTATGATAATCAGAGACAGGTGTTGAAGATTCCTGTTTTGGGGAATAGGGTCATGTTCTCTGTTATAGAGTAGTTAGTCTTCATTTTGATTGGTGAATCTGTTTGATGAGTTCATGGAAGTGTGATAGACAAAAATAGGTGTTGAATATTCCTACTTTGGGAATAGGGTCATGTTCTCTGTTACATAATAGTTAGTCTTCCTTGCAGTATGTTGGAAGATTTATTTTCCTAGGTTGTTGTTTCTTAATGTAATCTAGGATTCTTCTGATAATTATTTTCCTTTGAATCTCAAACTCTGCAATAGATAAATTGATTTTTTGTAATTCAAAGTAGAACTTCAGTCTGTTCAAAGCAAGGTGTGACTAGTGTACTTTTACTACAACACTAGATTTCTTTTGAGATTGAGCATATACAGTGTGAGATTTCCTTTGAAATAAACAGACTTCTCTGGGTTGACAATTTATGTAACACTTGATTGTTTAGTTAATAAGCAAATATAGTGACGAACAATAATGTCCAATTTGAAGATGTACATTTTAACAACGCCCACCACATTTCATGGACCCACCATTGGCTGTCATGATTTGAAAATTATTGACAGGACAAATATAGCAATTGGTTTCTTGGGAAATGCGATGATGAATAAAATTGTTGCTGCTACCACTGTCAACAAGGATGATGGCCTTCCTATGGTTAATATATCCAATTATCTTGAGGGTTTGTGGAGCAGAGAAGCCATTGAGGGCATGCAAGGAAATGAGTTGTTCAACTTCAACTGGGTCAATGGGCTCCTGGGTAGCATCAAGAAGGGAAAGATCTTCAACAAGTGGAATTTTCACATCTTCTTTATGAACATCTGTTGGATTAATGAGAGGGGGGATGAATCAGTAATAGAGAAATTTAATCATTTTTAACCATATAATCCAAGTGTTATATCAATGAAACATTATCATCCAATAACTTCAGATTAAATAAGCAATGAACAAATGAAAAAACATACACATACATAGTACACCAATGTTTTACGTGGAAGCCCAAATCGGGAGAAAACCACATAATGCTTTTTCTTATATGTCTTGAAGAATTACATTCATTGGAAGCACCAACTTCCTTTGTTTTCCAGCTGCAACTGGAAGGAGGCTCCAACCCCCTAGTTTCTCATTCTACAACCTGAGGGAAGATCCAACTCCCCAATTCTTTGGCTACAACCAGAAGGAGGCTACAACCCCCTATGTTCTTCGGATACAACCGGAAGGTGGCTACAACCACCTGTCCTTGCCCCGTCCTGCTACCCTGAAGTAGAAGTAGAATGATGGAACCACTATCAACCTGTCACTGTGAGATATACCACTTTAAACCTGTACCAATAAATCTAAACCATGCATCAACCTATACCTCAACCTGTAATCAATATGTACCATAAACAAGTGCATCAACCATGCACCAACCTGTACCAAATAACCTCTAATCAGCCTGTACCATAAACAAGTGCATCCAACCATGTACCAAGTATGTACCAATCATGTTTCAACTACTCATCAACTATGACTCATCAATATGTACCAACATCATCAACTATACACCTCATGTATGTGCCAACTCATCAACTACTTGTGTCAACCATGTACTCAACATGTACCTCAACCAAAATCCCTCATCGATTTAATCATACAAATATGATTTGTAGCTCTATAATAGACCTGGTGTATATGATCACATTCCTGCAAACCTTCCTTAACTTCAACAACAAGAGACTATCATTTTCATCAAACTTTTCTTTAGTCTCACATGCCTAGTTTTGGATTAGTCAGCAACCCTAACTTGAAGTAATCATAACTTTGTACATGTAATGTATAAATATATGAAATTGATACACAATGTTCTTCAATGTGTTCTATGCAATTCCTCCAGGTTTCAGTACTTGGAACATATCATAAAAGGATTTATAGAAAAAAATGGCATACCTTGCTAAATTATGGCTTATTCTAGAGAGAGACCTTGTAGAGTGTGTCCCGCACGAAATATTTGTTGAATTGATATGAAAATGTGACATAGAATACTACATATGGTATCATAACCAACACATTTGGTTTCACTAAATTTGGATATTTTATGAAGAATTTATGATGTTTTTACCCGAAACACCTGTTTTTGACTAGTTTTAGGACTAGTCACAAACCCTATTTTCCATGGAGTGTAAATCCAAAAATAAAATTACCCACAAGATGAATTTTTTACCAAATATACTTGGATATGTTTTCTCAATGGAATAGAAATATAACAGTCTGAATCATTATATAAAAAAAGTTATAGCGAAAATGGTGAGATGACTTGTAAATAACATACCTTAGAAAGCACCATGAATTTTTTTTATCTTTCCTTGCATTTTGGCCTTCTTTTCTTCACATTCCCTTAGAATTTCATCTTAGATATCCTTGGTTACCTCAGAAACCTATAAATATTCAATATGCTCAAGTGTGATTAAAATGAGAGAGCCTTGCCTCTTATTTATACTCTCCAAGTAGCTTCCTTAAAAACATCTTCTAGGTCACTTGGCCCCACTTTCCTTATTTTAGGGTTAACCCACTTCTAATTTCTCCATTAAATTTATTATTGCAATAATTTATTTTGTATTCACTTTGAATTATAATACACTCATTACTTCACTTTATTATTTACCTTTTAAAATCTCATAAACCAGTTTGACTACTTTGACCTTTTGGGGATTCTAGATGACATATGAGGGTCCTCCAACTTCGTAAGGCCATAATTCTCAAACTGTGAGGAGTTATGTGACGTTCCACATACCACCAGAAATGGAATGAAATTTACTATCCATATATAATAGTATGTTTTGAAAATATATCTTAACTCATTGTTATCCATCAAACAAACTTGGGTCCATTACCCAAACCTGGGGTCTCCAACTTCTCATGGCCATAACTCTCTAACTGTGAGGAGTTATGTGGCGTTCCACATACCACCGAAAATGGAATGAAAAGCAATATCCATCTAGGATAGTTTACCTGGAAAATTCATTGTCCTTCATCTTATTATTCCACAATTAAGCATGGGTTCTCTTACTCCGCAAAGCATCTTCCCGTGAGGGATTTCACCATAAGGGAACCACTTTGGAGTTCATCCATATTTACTTATTATCAACCATTAAAAGAAAATAATGAGTCATCTTTACATCAAAAAATATTGGGTCCATTACCAAAACCTTTTTGTTGCGAGGCTTTCTTCAAGGATTGACATTAATGACAACCAACCTTAATCAACAATCTCCCCCTTTGGCATTGATGGAAACACTCTGATGTAATAATGAAATCATATCAATCATTATCCCCCTAGAACCATGCCTCTATCCTCTATATCTAATAAATTTACCTCTGTCCTCTGCATCTGATAAATCTCTCCCCCTTTGTCATCAATGGAAAAGGTATCTTTCCATCTGGGGCTACTCCCCCTGACTGAATTGTCCTCTTACTGTGCTTCCTCGAGTACATCTAAGACATATAAGATAATCATTCAAAAAGCCTTCAAAAAGCATTGATTTTGGAGTAGAAATAACTCGAAGTCTTTGGAGAAGATATTCAAAATCTTCCCATGGAAGTGGTTTTGTAAATATGTGTGCCACTTTTTCTTTTGTGCCCACATACTCAACTCTCATGTTCTTTTCTGCAACCTGTTCCTGTAGAAAGTGATACTTGATTGGAATGTGCTTCGTCTTGGAGTGCATCAATGGGTTTTTTGAGATATTGATGGAACTTGTATTATCACAATATATTGGAATGGGCTCATCATACTCAACCTGTATATCTTTCAAAGTTTGTTTCATCCAAAGAACCTGTGTACATGTTGTTGCTGCAATATACTCTGCCTTGGCTGTAGATAGAGGTATTGATGATTGTTTCTTACTTAGCCATGATACCAAACACTCACCTAAGTAGAATGTTTCTCCATTGGTGTTTCATCGGTCATCAATACTACCTGCCCAATTTGCATCTATGTAGGAAAGAAGTGATAGATATTTTCCTTTTGGATACCATAATACAAACTATTATGTTCCTTTGAGATATCTGAAAATCCTCTTTACTGCTAATACATGTGATTCCTTTGGTGCTGCTTGAAATCATGCCACCTTTCCAACTTCTTGCATTACATCTGGTCTATATGTTGTCACATATAGTAGGCTACCAATCATTGGCCTATATTTCCTCTAATCTGTAGACTTTGAATCATCATCTTTGATCAACTTACAATTGTTTTGCAGGGGAGTGATAACTGGTTTTCAATCTTCCATTCCGAACCTCTTTAACATTTCTCTGATATAATTGGTTTGAGAAATCAAAATTCCTTAGTTGCTTTGACATATATGAAGTCCCAGAAATAAGGATAGTTCTCCAAGTAACAACATTTCAAATTCATTCTGCATGTCTTTTTCAAATTTCTGTCTTAACCTATCATCATCACTACCAAAAATAATATCATCAACTTAAACTTTAATTAATAAAATATTACCTTGACTTACCTTGATGTAGAGGTTGCTTTCTGCACTTCCTTTTCTAAACCCTACCTGCTGCAAATACTTATCCAGTCTGGAGTACCATGCTCTAAGAGCCTATTTTAGACCATACAAGGCCTTCTTTAATTTACATAAATAGTCTGTGTTTTGTGACATCTGAAATCCTTCTTGTTGTTCAATGTAGACTTCTTCTTCAAGTTCCCCATTGAAAAAAGTTGATTTTATGTCCATCTGATATACTTTAACATTTTTGGAGCATGCATAAGCTAAAATTAAACAGATTGCTTCCAATCTGGCAACTGGGGCAAATGTTTCTTCAAAGTCAATTCTTTCAATCTGTGCATATCCTTTACATACCAATCTAGCTTTGTTCCTTGTAACATGTCCATCTTCATTCAATTTATTCCTGAAAACCCATTTTGTGCCAATCACATTATTATTCTTTGGTCTTGGAACCAATTCCCAAGTGTCATATTTTTGTATTTGATACAATTCTTCATCCATGGCCTTATTCCAAAATTCATCCTTGTTGGATTCTTCAAAACAGTTTGGTTCAATTGTAGATAAGAGTGCTAGGAGTGTTTGTTCTGGTGAATGGATTTTTCTTCTAGTCTCAACTCCTGCATCTTTGTTTCCAATAATCTGATATGAAGGATGATTCTTCTGTACTAATTTGGTAGGTGTCTTTGGAGATACTTTCTAAACTTTCTCTTCTTCTTCTGTTGGATTCTCTTCATCTTCATATTCCTCTTCTACTTATTTTTCATCTTCTTCTTCAAAAATTTGTTCCATTGATTTGTTTTCTTCTTCATTTGATTATGGTCTGCCCGTTTTATCAATTGTTACGTTGATTCTTTCCACAACTTTTCTCAATCTTAGATTGTAACACTTGTACTCTTTCCTTGTACTTGAGTAACCAACAAGTATTCCTTTGTCCACACAAGATTCAAACCTTCCCATTCTTCCATATTCTCTTTTCATGGAGCATTTTCTTCCAAAAACTCTAAAGTGCTTCACATTTGTTGGTCTTCCTTTCCATATCTCGTAGGGAGTTTTATCAGCGTTGTTTCTGAGTATTACTTTGTTTTGAATGTGAACTGTTGTATGCACTGCCTATGCTGAAAATATGTCTGTCAATTTGGAATCCATTAGCATTGTTCGAGCCATTTCTTGTACTGTCATGTTCTTTCTTTCAACAACTCGATTGTGTTGAGGTGTCCTAGCAATGGAGAATTGTCTTTTTATTCCATGACTGCTACAATAGTCCATAAATTCCTTTTAAGTGAACTCTCCTCCATTATCAGATCTCAAACATTTGATTCTTGAATCCATCTTATTTTCAACCATTTCCTTGTAGATATTGAAGTTTTCAAAAGCTTATGACTTGTGCTTGAGAAAGCAAACTGCAGTCATTCTTGTTTAATCATAAACTAATAACATAAAGTATTTTCCACCTTTTAAGCCCTTTGTTGTAGTTGGTCCAACTAGATCAGTGTGCAAAATTTCCAGTGGTCTTGTTGTTGAATATTTCTTTGATTTGAACATGGTCTTTGTTTGCTTTCCTTGTTGAGAATGCTTGCATAAAGTGTTGGTTGGTTTCGTGATCTGGGTCATTTCTCTGACTGCTTCTCTTTTGCTGACTTTGACAAGATTATCAAAATGCATGTGACCCATTCTTCTATGCCATAGCCAAATTTTATCTTCCTTTCCTAGACAACACTTTTCATTTCCAATTTCACTTAACACATATATGTTGTTTGAAGTTCTTGCAGTTGTATCGACCAATTTCCCTGAACCTTCTTTTCTTATCTCACACTTTTCTAAATCAAAAGTAAGTTTATGACCTTGGTCACACATTTGACTCACACTTAGAAGATTATGTTTCATATCTTCTACCAGTAGAACATTTTGTTCCTTTTAATTCTTGTTCCCAATTCGGTGTTAAGCCCTAATATTGGATCATTACCACTTAATTGGGGCATATTAGATTAGTAATATTATTTTATTTATGTCAGCTTTAGGCCATTAGTTGTAATCTAGATTAGTAATGTTATTTTATTTATGTCGGCTTTAGGCCATTAAACCTCCTAGTCTCCTATATATACCAAGGAGACATTTTCATTTTGAATCATCTTGTACTTGAACATTTAAGTGGGG
>ML787630.1:269306-356156 GCA_009831015.1 Picea engelmannii
ATTATAATACACTCATTACTTCACTTTATTATTTACCTTTTAAAATCTCTTAAACCACTTTGACTACTTTGACCTTTTGGGGCTTCTAGATGACATATGAGAGTCCTCCAACTTCGTAAGGCCATAACTCTCAAACCGTGAGGCATTATGTGAAGTTCCACATACCACCATAAATGGAATGAAAATAACTATCGATATACCTGGGGTCTCCAACTTCTCATGGCCATAACTCTCTGACCATGAGGAGTTATGTGACATTCCACATACCATCAGAAATGGAATGAAAATAACTATCGATATAGGATAGTTTACCTGAAAAATTCATTGTCCTTCATCTCATTATTCCACAATCAAGCATGGGTTCTCTTACTCCACAAAGCGTCTTCCCGTGAGGGATTTCACCATAAGGGAACCACATTGGAGTTCATCCATATTTACTTATTATCAACCATGAAAAGACAATAATGAGTCATATTTACATCAAACAATGTTGGGTCCATTACCCAAACCTTTGTGTTGTGGGGATTTCTTCAAGGGTTCACATCAATGACAACCAACCTTAATCAACAACATCTTTGGAAATGGCCATAAAAAGTTTTTGTTCCTTACACTTGTGCCCAGGAAAATATTTTTTATCACAATTATAGAAAATACCCTTCAATTGGAGTTCATCCATTTCATCCATAATTAATTTATGGACCTTGAGGGGAATTGAAGGGGGGTTAGGATTAGTGGGTCGAGGGAAAGGGACAAAAGAGGGTTTTTTGTTCTGGGAAAAAACAACTTGTTGGGCCTCTTTAGCATGTTTGGTATCTTCCAAGAAACTATGATGACGGGCCATGAAAACTTGGGATCAAATTTCATCCTTTAGGCCACTAATAAATAATTCACAAAATAAATCATTTGACATGCCCTCGGTTTGAAATGCCAAATTCTCAAAAGCAGTGATAAATTCTTCCACTATGCCCAACTATTTCAACTTGGTCAAATGACTGAGATAGTGGGTATTAGTGTCAAATAGGTCATAGATCTTGAGAACAAACTAGGTCTAGGAAATATACCTCGTACGCCAATTTTTACACCATTTTGACCATTGCCATCGTTCATGATCTAGATAGAGGAAACCATAGAGAGGTTTGGCCAACTCATTAGTAATACCATGTAGATAAAAATAATGCTCCATTTGAGTGACCCAACCCATAGGATTAGAGCCATCAAATTTATTGACCTTCATGCGGGGAATATGGGGGTCATGTTGAAAGGAGTTGGATTGAAAATGTAGAGAATGAGAGGAATCAATACGATTTGGTTGGTCCAAGGAGGAAGGGCCCAAAGGGTGGTTCAACAAATGGTTGACAATAATCTAGAGGGTGTTAAATTGGTTCATGAATTGGGCTTCCATGGTTTCAAATTTATGCTGGACTTGGGTCTCGAATTATGCAACTCGAAAATTGGTAGAGCCAATAGCATATGTCATATGTTGATTGGATTCCTTGGCTTCATTGATGGAATATTGCAGGCCTTGGTTGCGAGTGGTGGCCATTTGGAGAGGGGAAGTGAGGGTAAGGAAAAATGGGTGGGTGGGACCACAAAAAAAGACTTATAAGTGATAGGTACCACAATGATAAGGGTGAGGAGGGAAATATAATGGAATAGGTGGAAAAATAGGGAAGTTAAGAAGGGATCAGGTCCACTAAAAAAAAATATTATAAATGAAAGGTATGGCTGCGATTAGGGAGAAAAGGGGAATCCAATAGGATAGGTCCCAAATAAGTGTGTCGGCGGGAACACTATACTTAATAATATTGCAGTGAAGAAGTGCCCAAATACTTAACAGGAAGAAATGTATAATAATTTTGTAACTAGAATGCATAAGGCACATTTGCGAAGCAATAGATCTTGTATGTTTTGTTTTTGTTTTGTCCCAAGGGGTAGGATATTCAAGGTTTCTATAAACAAGGGTTTTACCTTTGCTATATCTCTTTGATATACATTAGGGGTCCAATAGTAGTACTCATCCCAATATCTCAGAGCACCAACTAAGGAGGTTAGATCGTTCCCTTAGCCGTACTACCTCACTACCTAGGTAATGGAGAGTATCTTCTCGAGTGTTGTTCTCGGTGGAACTATAGTAGTTAGGTGGAAAATCAATTTATCTGTAAAGGTATTCAAGAGATGTAGGTCGATCCATATACAAGTTTTGTCTACCTCATGTATTTCCTGTGTGTATTATTCTCCGACCACAGGCTTATGCACGTAACGAAAAATCTATATAGGTTTAAGATGTCAACATACATCTCTACCCTAAAAAAAAATAAAATTAACCCACAATTTTCTGCCAATAAAAGTGCTCTGATACCACTTGTAGTATTCCAGATATAAAATAATATGCAGAAAAGAACTATATATTAGCTAGAAATGGCAGAAAAAAAATTATATAACCATAACAATACTAGAATAACACCAGAAAGAACACTTTTATTACTGATAGCAATGTTCACTTGCCTCTTCGAGGAGGAAACCTATAGCATAGAAAATCTCTATTACAATAATATCCCAAAAAAAACTCCGCATACCCTCTACTCTTATTTATACTAAATCTATCTATCCAAAAGAACAATCTAGAGGAAGATCCTTCTAGAAGCGGAAGCTTCTATTAGGTCTTCTTACATTTGAATTATTCCTCCTTATTTCTAGGCATTATTAATATTGACCTTTATTACATGGAAATATATTATTCTACCCACTTGAGGGGTTATAAGGTCGGTTATCTCCCTAACACAAACACATCAAACCAAGTTCTAGGCATAGTTTTGATGCAATAAAGATAATTTATTGTTTATTCAATTCATTAAACTTAGGGACCACAAAATAAATCATTTCATTAATTTTCTATAGATAGATATATCTCTAATGGCCATAAAGTTGTGGATACATTATCTAATGGGATGCTAGTTTGTACTGAAAACTTATCACAAGAGCCTTGGACACATTTTCACCTAGAACAACTCAATACTGGAAATGACGTTGGAGTGAGTCTTTTAGTGAATATGATTTTAAATGAAACCATATTTTTTTATTCTCTAAGTAGAATACCCAAAATTCATTTAGTATTATCATTGAATGTGGCCTTAAGAGACCATATTTTAAGCTAGATTACATAAGATATTATATACCAACAAATAAATCTACCTTGCATGATGGAGTACCGATGAGATATAAATTGAAAGGGTACACCTTAGAGAATGTTCGATTATTATTATTTAGGGGATGTATGTATGTTCCAAAGAATGATAATATTAGGAGATTGGTAATGGAGGAATCCCATAAAACCCATTATTTTCCACATGCGGGAGTATTGAAAATACATGAAGACCTAAACAAGATATTTTTTTAGGTTGTGATGAAAAAGGATATAGTGCAATTTGTATCCAAATTCTTGGAATGTCAAGAGGCTAAGGTAGAACATTGCACCTTACTAGTCTACTACATGCCCATGATATACCATAAACAAAATGGGAAGTCATTTAAATGGATTTTGTGGGAATCTTACCTATGAAATCCTAGAGGCATTGTTGCGTAATAGTAGTAGTTTAAAATATAACCAAGGGTGTCCATTTCATTCTAATCAAGAGAACCTTTAATGCATCAACCATTTCTCAGGTTTTCTTAAAACAATTAAATAATTTGCACGCACTATCAATGTCTATGGAGAAAAATCTCTAAGGATATCCCATTATATCGTTTAGAGTGAAAGATCATGGACCCTTGGTATCCTAGAGAATTTATGGATCCATCCCAAAGAGATGTTGTATTTTTAAATCTTGTTAGTGGTAGTTACAAGGATATTGGAGTCCGGTTTCGAGTTATAATATATTAAGTGAAGCTTTCCAATACTAATACCACCTATTGCTTGAGTGAAATTTGGTGAACTACAATAATTGTTGAAGGAATCCTCACAACTATTGTGGGTGAAATACATGTGACCCATTATAGGCCTAAGTCAAAAATCCTAGGTGGAGTGCATTATAAATGGTGACACATAATTTCGAAGGTATATTTGGCACTTATCTCCCTAGACATCTAAAGGGCATGTATTATCTTCTTATCCCTCCTCTTTTCTTTTTCATATTAGTGGTAGTAAATTAATTATATTATGCATATCCACATGCATGTTTGATTAAGTCTTGTAGAATTATTCATATTAATAATTAACCATGCAACTGAATATGTGTAATCTAATTCCTTTACTACCACTAATATGAAAACAAAGAAGGGGGGAAAGAAAGAGAAGATGCATCCCATGGAGGTATAGCGAAATAAGTGCTAAATCTTTCTTATTCATGTTTTTCTTTTTCTAATGCACTCCACTTAGGGATTTTGTACTTTATTATGTTGACTTAGGCCTATACTAGGTCACATGTATTGCACCAAAATAAGTCGCGAGGATGTCCTTCTTGATTTTGCATGCCCTAAATGTTGAATCTAACTATAGTGTAATTATATAGATGACAAAGTGGCTTCAATAGACACTCATGATATGCTTGATTGCACTCTTGACTATGCACATGCATAGACTCCTCTCCTCTCAACCATCCTATAAAAATGTGAAGTGGTACACCATGGTTTTGAATCATGATGATGGGATACATTTAGATATTTTATTTCAATTTTTATTGATTGTTCACTTTTGAGTAATTTATTGAACAACTATCAATGTTATATATTGAATATCTACTTTCATTTATCACTTTTTATTTGGTATCAACTACATCATATATATCAAGGTTTTTTCCATTTTGATGTGCCAATATGTTGGTGGTGGGTTTTGGTCATAAGGGTGAGCAAAACTCCATTAATTTGATGGTTTTTTATCAATCAACAAACAAGTGGGAATTTCACCTAGAATTAAAAACCATATGTATCTTCACATACATTAAACCCTAACTTATGGAAGAAATCAAATCCAAATTAATAAAAGAAATTGTTCATAACATGAACAAGGAGACAAAGAATGTTAAAATTCACATTAACCCAATACAATGGAAAAGTAAACAACACCCAGTGAGGGATCTTGAAACCTCATGAAATAAAGCTTGTATTGTAAATTTCCTCAAATCAATTTCCTTCCTCATTGATTTTATAACCAAGAGAAGTCTTTCAAGACCTGTAGATGAGTTATCTCGTATTCCATAGCCAAACTCAAAATTATATTCAAAGCCACAAGTTCATAAAAAATATTCAACTTTCAATAATGAAATTCACGTTTTATATATATGTTGCATGCATTTATATAATAATACTATTCACTATTCATTCTTGCTAATGTCAAGGTCAATACCATCTACACATTTAACTTCAAGAATGAATATTTCTGAAGACAACGTATTTGGACCATTGGATGTATTTATTGAAATTTCATGTAAATTTGGAGTTGGTTACAATATATATGTCTGAATTGTTGGAGATATTTTTAAAATTCCTTATATCAAAGTAATAAAACATAATGAAACTTATTTTAAGTTTCATCAACATCATAGTTTCATCACCATTGTTTCATAACATTAATAGAAACCTATACGAAATAATATTTTATTGTTTCTAGGATACTATTCTCTTTGAATAGTTTCACAAGGAAGGGTTGGCCAAACCTTCCTTTGGAATATTGTTCTCATGAAGGAGGAGCATGGAGAATGGTTGACTAACTCTTCCTCAAATATGGTATTAAAATTATGGTTTATCTACAGGAATTATCAATTGAATCTCCCTAAATAATAATTTCCACCTAAGTGGGATCTGTAGGAAGGGTTGGTCGACCCTTCCTCTGACATAGAATTATAATGGAGGGGGATAATAGAGAATGTTAGTTGACCCTTCCTCATTGATCATCTTCTTGTCACATGGTATCTAGTGAAATGGTTAAACAACCCTTATTCAAGGATCATATTCACATCAATGGGTATCCATTGGAAGGTTCAACCAACCCTTCCTAGAGCATAATATTCCTAACAAGGGAGAGTCTAAGGAAAGATTCAATTGACCATTTCTCTATAATAGAATTGTCATAGTGGAATAGTCCAATGAAAGGTCAAATAAACCTTCATCTAGCATAATTGAAACATCCCATCTTTAACCTTTATGAACTATAATGTATTATGTAATTGTGACTTAGGCTGGTGAGACCGTAAAGTCGAAAAGGGCAAAGATTTCCTAGGAAATGTAATAATTCATATACATTAATAAAATATAATGATGGTTGCATGACAAAAAATGACAAAAGAGATAGGGGGCTATGATTCAATGAGAGAGGGGGCTTAAGGAGTTAAGTCTTCTTTTTATTATTATTTTATTTACCCATAATTAATCATATGGAGAAAATTGGTTACATCGACTTCTTAGGGAATGAGATGTGGTTCTTGGTCCTTGTGATTATATAAACATTCCTTGGGGGTTGTTTTGGTTCGACTGTTTTTCCCTGGTGCACTCCTTCTTCCTGGTTATTCTTCGTCTTCCTTCACTCAATATGAATTCGTGCGCTCTTGGTCTGAGCATGGATATGAATAATTGCATGAGGATGGATTTGGGTGAAGTTTTGGGGTCATCCTTCCCTTTTGTTCATATTCTTCCCCTGGTTCGTTTTGTTCCCATGTTCCCCTGTTCTTCTTTCCTCTTCACTAACTATTTCTAGTTCGTATGCTCTCAGGATGAGCATGGAAACAAATGGAAGGAAGAGGATATCCATCGATGAATGGTTGTAATAATTAATGTTCATTCAGGAAGGGAATGGATGCCTATGTGCATGAGCTTGATGGATGTTTGGATAGAAATGTCCACAACTGTGAATCCTGAGAGTCCCAACATGGAGATTCTTGACCAGGAGCACTAGAGCCTTAGAAGGAGATGGACAAGGATGACGGACTATGTGACAGAGAAGGGGGTCCATTGTTTGGGTTGTGCAGGCTGGGTAGAAGAGAGATGGTGTACTTTGGATTGTTGTGAGTGCTGAAAGGCCTGTGATAGCTTGAGTGTTGAGAGGCCTGGTAGTTATGATACTAATAGCACTTTGGATAGAACTGTCCCGAATTGAGAATACTTGGAGCTTCCTGTAGGGATATTTCCTTACCAGTAGCACTAGATCCCTAGAGAGAAATGGAAAAGCCATAGGGACTTCATGGCAAAGAAAGTTTTTCATTTCTTTGGGTTTTGTAGGATGAGGGGGAAAAAGAGATGGAAATTAGGATTTGTTGTGAGGTTGGGAAACTTGAGAGCTAGTTAGCCAATTGTTGTGTGTTTAGACTTGTCCTAGAACTCATCCTTGTGGATTCATAGGCCTAGCTCGGTGGTGACCTTCTATTGAGAGTGGATGAAAAAGAATGTCTATGGTTGGGAGGAACGTCCTTGGTCTGCAGCCAGATGGTGAATTTTTACTTGACATATAAGTGCTCTCTATGTTTGTTGTATAATGTTATTTCATTTTGTATTTAATTATCCCTGAGCTATGTATTTATAATGTGCTTGTTTTCTCACTATTTGTGGTGCATGGCATATTGTTTATTTATTTTATGTTGTAGCATGGATCTTGTTTTATGCATGTGATTTTTCATGCCTATAACATTGATGAGAAGTCCTTAAAATTCAAGATCTGTTCAGATAATGGATTCTTAGGACTGCAATGTGCCCTGCCTGTTGTTGGTTGGATTTGTTGCAACCTTTCTAAGAGAGTTTAAGTGGTGTATATCAAGCCTAGGGATGGTTGGGTACATTACAGATTGGTATCAAAGCTACTGGTTGAACCACCGAGATGGTATGGGCTAAATATGTTGGTTAGAATCTCATGGTCGAGATCGATTTAGGATTTTGAAGTCGTGAATCTTAGGAGGAATGGTGTTGTAAATTCCACGTAGAAGCTAGAACATTTGAGATCCTTAGTAAGGGATTGAATGATCGTGACTCTCCTTTTCAAATTCAGGAACCATCACCACCATGTGATCAATTTTATATTGGGAACATTGGATATGTTTGGGAGAAGACAAATCCTTTGCAGCTGTCGGATCTGGAGAAGATACAGGGTAGTTAAGCACTGGAGTCCTTTGGACTTTGTTGCTTCAGAAAATTTTAAGTCTTTCATGAAAAGGAGGCAAAATCCCTGAAGCTCCTAAGTCTCGAAGTCTAGAGTAAATCAAAACCGTTCACGATTAGGGGACACGTGTCCACAGATTACCAATTGTTTGAAATTTCATCGGTTCAACAGTTTTTTTGTATGTTCACTAAGAAAATTATCAAGCTTGGAGTAACGGAGGAGATCCCAGCCGTTGGCTATAGGAGGAGTGAGAACCGTCGATATCAATTTCGACAATCAGGCATTCGAGGTTGTTGTGTGTTAAAGTCACAGGAAGTCCCAAATATAGGAGTCTCGGAGTTCTTTTTGACCATGGATCTCAGTAGAGGATGTGGACCATTGATTCTTGAAACTTCTTGAGTAGTTCGCTAGTTCATCATTCAGATGATTTGAAGTTTGAGAGTGAAAAATCTGATGAAGCTCGAAGTTTCAAAGTCCAGGAGTGTCAGAGTGACATGGCATGATGAAATCACCTAGGGTGACATGGACCCACTTTACGCATGCCATGTGTCTTCCTGATTCATGATTTTGACAAGCCTTTTGCATCAATTGGAGTTTGACATGTGTCACGTATTGATTGGGCCATGTGTCATCTCCATATTTTAACACATAGAACCCTTGGTGCATAGTGGCTAAGGAGTACCTGAAAGTTCATAAATTCAACATTCAGGAAAAAATTGGCTATGTTCCTACAAGAACCTCCCAAGTGTGAATCTCTAGACAGCTAGTTCGTGAGTTCGACATTCGGGATAAATAAGGTGAGAGGTTTCCTGAGCCTCCCAAGCCCAAAGCTCCAGAGAATCAGAGACCCAAAGCTTCATAAAAGCATCAGTTGAAGTATGTTGAAGCCAAAACCTCCGAAGCCTAGATTCCAGAGCCTCCAAATAAGCTCCTTTCAACTAAGCGCTTGGTTATAGTCAGTGGTTTCGAGCCATGGTCATGTGGGAAGTGTTTGAAGAAAGTAACTGAGCAGAATTCGAATTTTGTACCAGTTAAGGGGGATGAAAGAGTATTTTTTTTTAGGAAGCCCTAACTTTCATCTCAGATATCTGATTGGGGAAATATTATAGTAGTTGGAAAGATGATCCAAAGGAGAATGACCTAGAATTATTCTAACTGGGATAACTATGATATATTTCTTCATAAATTAAGCATAAAAAGTACCAGTAAATTTAATTGACAATTTTTTATGATATGTATAGCTCTAACAAAATGGTTTCTTGCATATTTTGTCAGGATCATAGGTATAATCAGATAAATTCAAGAATAGGATCATATTTTATGGTCATGGAGGCATGAGACATCTTACAAAAGTTATATGAGGCAGTCAATAGATACAAAGAAATTAATGAAGGTGGAAAACAACTCAAGAATAGTGGAACAAAAGTATTAGTCAACAACTACAGGATTTGAATAAAATGCATGTACAACCAAGGCAAAAAACCTCACATAGGATATGAAGCTAGCAAGTTAAAAATGTCATGGATGGGAATAAAAAGTAAAATTATGATTGCCTAGTCTTGAAGGAAGAGATGTGTATACATTTGCAAAGCTTAAGTGTGAAAGGAATCCACTTCTGATATCAGAGTTTGTAGTGGAAGAAGGATGCCAATGCATAGAAATTGGAATGCTATCTCACTTGAAAAGTGTCACTGAATGAAAATGGACTTCCATTAGGGAATGGTATTAAGTGGGAAAGAATGACAAAGTGGAACATGGATGGAAAGTGTTAAGGCCAAGGAACCATAGTGCATATGAGCAGAATGGGATCACATAAGGAAACAAGGATCCAAAGGAGTTCAAGGACAACCAACTACAAAATAAATAGGTAAATAAATAAGTGAATTAAAACATAAATTCACTAGAGTGCATGAGGCATATGATGAAGTTGAATTGCAAATGCATTAATAGGCATGCTAAAAGTGAATTCTTGGTGCATATTGATGTGTAATTTTTGCATATGTACATTCTTGGATATGCATATAACATGCTTGTGAACTTAGAATAGTCTGTTATTATGAGATAATGATAAGAGTATGACTAATCATGGATTATATAGCAGGTTTAAAGATGTGGATGTTGTTGTTGCTTACGTTTTCCATCTAGGTGAAGACCCATGAGGGTGGTAGGAATGGTGATCAAAATGATGAAGGAGGAAGTTTGTAAGATTCTATAAATATCAGTTGGTCAAATAGAAACAAGTAGGTTGATAACAACCAGGAAGGTATGCATTTATTTTCTATTGATGCATACATGTTGAAGGGGATTGAGGTAAGAATTCCCTCAGTTAATTTTCAATATTTAAATTGATATGTAATGGCCAAAGGCTGAGAGTATGTAAGTGATTTTTATGCTAGAATGCATTTAGATAAAATGTTGGTTGCATATTATGTTATCATTGGTTATGGGATCATAACCAGGTTAATTTAGGAGACATAATCATTCTATAACAATGAATATCCATAGATATAGTCATGTGTGAGACCATAATATTGTTGTATATGGAAGGACTATAGTGCTATATGAGTGATCAATGGTATATATTGTATATTTGATGTTTGGACTGCAACCTCTTTGCTGACACTGAAGAGAACTTAAGAATTACATTCTTGGTGTTGTGTTTGGGTGGAAAAGGAAGGTATCCAAATAGTTAGGAAAGAAATAGGAAGTGTGTGGATGATGTGTTGATTCTTTGGCAAAAACTTCCAACTCATGATGGTGGAATGCACGACATAGTTATGTGGTATTGTGTAGTCAATACAGGGATGCATTGTGTAGATGTGGCCATGGGTATTGGCACATTGATTGTTATTTTATCTAGTAATTAATTGTTGAATTATGAAAAGCATGTGGTGATAAGAATACATAATGATGGATATATGAATTATATTTAATATGAATACTAGATGAAGGTGATTGGATTGTTGTTGTTACAATTCCAAGATCAATTTTTGAAGCTATTAAAAAAAATGTTACAAGTGATATTACAAGAATTATTGAATGCATTTCGGTGAATGCGTGTATATATTATAGAAATGATTATGCTAATAGATGAAATGATGTGATTATTGCTAACTCATGAAGTTGAAAACACTTCAGGAACTGTTAGATATTACAACAAGAAATTTTCAAGTTAAAGTATCTACATAATGATAAATTATAGAAAAGCTTTGTTGGGGGATATAGAGTAATAAAAATATCTTTGGATAGAAGAAATAAGAGATGGGATGATAATACATGTGTGTGTAACGATGATTTAATTCCAATTTATAGTTGTATTAATGGAAGTGATTGAATTGTAGTTGTAAACAATTCTAATATCACTTTGTGAATTTGTTTTGAATTGTTACTATGAAAAAATATTATATATATTGTATAGGATATATTGACAGTTTTTTTGGTTTAACGTAAATTGAAAAAATTGTAGGTAGGATGGTATTGAATATGGCAGGGATGTAAGCACATAAGGAAGACCGATATCTACAGCTGCAGGGACAAACATTATGAGAAAAAATATCATGCTTGGAAAATTTTGTTTTCCTATTTGACATTTATGATTGAAATTATTATAAAAATATCTCATGATGACTGTATTTTTATAACACAGATGAGATGTTTCCTATTGAAGTTGGAAGCTCACTAAAAAGAACACCAAAAGGAAATCGAGCTCAATGATGAAGGAAAGGAATGAAGAAATTCCACTGGACTTGTTGCAACTAGAGTTCTCGAAGCCGCAACTCTAAAACTTCCCATTTGAGTACATTGGAGCCCTAGAGAGAAGTGGAGCATACTAAGGAACTGAATGGAAGAGAAAGGGGTTCATTTCTTCGGTTTGTGTAGTGATGAGAGGGAAGGAGAGCTTGTTGGTTGGAACTACTGCCATGGATGATTTTAGGGGCTAAATTTTTCTCATGGGCTAATTTTCCGTGGTTTTTCCAAAAACGAGATTCGTTATTTTAAAAATGGTTCGCCCAAATTCTATAGGATAAAGTTATTTTACCTTTAAAATCGCCAAAATTTTATAAAAACTATATAAAATACTTAGAAATTTGAATATTTTTACAAAAATATCGCCAAACATTTATAGTTGACATATGAACGATTAGTAAGATTCATCAAGGTTTCTACATTTTAAAATAAATTTTCATCCTTAAAATCATCCCTGACTACTGCCAGAATTATAAATTATGAAGATCATTATAAATTTTTGGGTTGGAATGCCCATGGATACATGTTTAATTTTAGGCCGGAGTGCCTATGTATATGAGAGTTGGGATGGATTTCATGTGTGGATTAATGCAAGAGGGCCTGCACTTGTAATGTTAGTAACAATGTAATGGTGTTGTGCACTGAAGATAGTGCCAAAATAAGGGGAGGGGGATGTAACATCCCAGTTTTAACCCTTATGAACTATAATGTATTATGTAATTGTGACTTAGGCCGGTGAGCCGATAATGCTGAAAAGGGGCCTGCATGCCTAGGAAATGTAATACTTCATTTTCATTAATAAAGTACACCACTGGTTGTATGTCGGACAAGGAAAAAAGAGATAGGGGGATATGATTCCACGAGAGAGGGGGCTTGAGGGGCTAAGTCTTCTTTTTATTATTATTTTATTTACCCATAATTGATTTTATGGAGAAAATTAGTTACATGGGCTTCTTGGGGAAGTCCATGTGGTCCTTGGTTCTTTTGATGATATAAACATTCCTTGGGAGTTTCTTTGGTTCGACTTTTTTTCCCTGGTGCACTCCTTCTCCCTAGTTCTTCTTCCTCTTCCTTCACTTGGGATGAATCCACGTGCTCTTGGTCTGAGCATGGATACAAATGGCTAGATGAGGATGGATTTGGGTGAAGTTTGGGGGTATTCCTTCCCTTTTGTTCACTTTCTTCCCCTTGTTCCCTTGTTCTTCTTTCCTCTTCACTCACTATTGATGGTTTGTATGCTCTTGGGATGATCATAGAAATGAATGGTAGGAAGAGGAGAGCCATTTATTTATGGTTGTAATAATTACTAATCATTACAAAAGGGAATGGATTCATGTGTGCATGAGCTTGATGGAATTTCGGATAGAACTGTCCATAGCTGCAAATCCTCATAGTCCCAACACGAAGATTCTTGACCAGAAGCACGGGATCCCTGGAAGGAGATCGAAAATACTAAGGGACTATGTGGTAGAGAAGGGGGACCATTCTTTGGGTTGTGCAGACTGGGTAAGAGAGAGCTAGTGTACTTTGGATTTTTGTGAGTGATGAAAGGTCTATGATATCTTGAGTGCTGAGAGGCCTAGTAGTTATGAGACTGATGGCAGTTCAGATAGATATGTCCATAGCTGAGAATCCTTGGAGTTTCCAGTAGGGATATTTCCATACCAGCAACAATGGATCCTTGGAGAGAAATGGAACAACCTTAGGGATTGCATGGCACACAAATGTGTTCATTTGTTTGGGTTTTATAGACTAAGGGGGAAAGAGAGCTGGAAATTAGGATTTGTTGTGAGGTTGGGAAACTTGAGAGCTAGTTAGCCAACTGCAATGTGTTTTGACTTGACTTAGGACCCATCCTTGTGGATTCATAGACCTAGATCGGGGGTGACCTGTTGTTGAGAGTGAATAAACAAAAATGTCTATGGTTGGGAGGAACGTCCTTGGTCTACATCTTGTTGGTGAATTTTTACTTGACAGATAAGTTCTCTCTGTGTTTGTTGTATAATGTTATTCCATTATGTATTTAATTGTCTCTAATATATGTATTTATAATGTGCATGTGTGCTGGTTATTTTTGGTGCATGGCATGTTGTTTATTTCCTTTATGATGTAGTGTTGGTTTGGTGTTTGACTCTTTTTTCAATGGAAAAATTCTTTTTGTTTGCAACAATTATATATTCTATTCTCTCATTTAGCCATTTTAAAGGTATCATCAAGATTTATAGATCAATTCACCATGGAATCACACAACGTATGTATAATCATCATTTTTGCAATGGTTTTACAATTAATTCATCTCAATTAATTGATTATGAATATATAACATTATGGTTTGATTGCAACAAGTAGAAATAATGATTTGATCCTCCATCCATTCCCTCGCCTGACACTCCATCCAACACTTGATCTGACACTCGAGGCACACAGGAGATGGAAGTTATCACATCAACGACCTTTGATGGACGAATAAGAGATATGGGTTTTATTCCCACTCATGCCCTCCAGCTATGGAGCTCAACGCATCTAGGATTGGGAGGCTGTAGTGACGGCTAAGTGGAGTGCACAAGACTGTTAAGAAAAATGCTTCTGTTAAAATGAATTTAATGAATTTAAGAGAGAATTAACCATTCCATTGGTTGACCTCTATTGGCAGTCAATCCACTCTTTTATACTGTCCTTATAAGCTGCCTACACCAGTGTTTTGCAACCCTTGATTTTCATCGCAATCTTTGGAATAAAACAACACTGCTATTTTTGCGCAATTTGCACACCTTCCGTTGTTCTCGTTTTCACGACTACAAGCGTGAAAAATTTAATTTCGAACTCACATTTAAATCATCACTGGTCACTCTTTTCTATGTGTTCATTGCATTTCCAATTTAATTATAGTTGCATAGTTGGCAAGGCTCCAAGATCTTTACTCATTTGGCATTCTTTAATTGTTAATATGACTTCGTTTTTATACGACTGTGATGATTTCCTTATGATCGAGTTTTTGATACATTGGTGTGTTGATATTCTATGTTCTTTCATCGATTGCCTTGACACATTGTTTCATGTAAACACATTAACGTTGTGGTTAGAACCTTGGTGTAATCAATTCATGAAAACACACATTTGATATGATCGAACCCTTGGTGTTAATTTCGAATCATTTTTTTTGGTTTTAAAACTATTGCTCGGGCAAATGTTTGGTCGACTTACCATAGTTTTCGTTAATTGTTTGAATGGAATAGTTTTTGACATATGCAATAGTGATTTGAATCGCTATATGCATCATCGGTTGTACTATGGGAAATGATTGTTTTGCATGGGCTGAGCTAGCTCCACCACCCTCACACATTTGGTCATTAATGCCTTTCCCCTAACACGGGTCACCTCTGTTAGTTTTCGGGAAAGCCTGTGAGCCTTTCGATCCCTCGAATTCCCTGTTGAAACCCTTGCCCATTCACTCTGCTCACTATGTGCCTCCATCCATGGCACCTGTGGTGTGTATAGAGCCAAATGGTAGCCAAACTCTGTTTCTATTCGATTATTCCCGTAGGGATTTATAAAATGGTGGTTGGATGGTGTTTATACAGAGGTTCGAGGGTTTCAACCTTTCGGTTTCCCAAGAATTCGTCCTCACCTTCGACAGGTGTAGGGCCAAGGTCAGAGACATACAGCTTGAGCTCAATGAGGAATTCATAATCTTATCTACAGGACTGCCAGCTACAGGGCTAAGGTGGTTTAAAAATTCCAAAGTTTACGAGGTGTCGTGGCCTCTCCTTTTCACTTCAAGAAATATTGTTTCCTGTGATAGAGGTATGCCTATCACTACCCTCAAACCCAAGTGGCACAATCTTTTGGTAATTATTAAACATTTTGTGACCTGTGAAGGTCGGTATGGCTTGGTGTTTTTGTATCACCTCCAGTTATTGATGAATTTCATAGGCTATCCCTTAAATATGCCGCATTGTCTTTTGCGAAGTCTATACAAGATGTCTAAAAGATTCAAGTGTGAGAAGGCTGATAGCAGTCATTTCCATCATGTCTTGATTAAAATTATTATCGTCCACCATTTGAGCCTTAAAGGTGATAGTTGGCAAGCCTTCCTTTCTATGAATGGATTTTCCACCCCCGAGTCTGTCCAAGTGGACAAGGTTGTGATTACAGAAACTTTGGTTGGGCCAGTTGTGCCATTTCATATCCTTCTACCCCCTGTCAAACCCTCGGATTGCCCTGACATCGACCTACCCGATACCATAACCAACCCCTGCACTAAAGATGAGATTGAGGCCGACAAGAAGCTTGTGAGGAAGAAAGGAAGAGGTGACAATGTTATTAACAATAAGGGGAAGAAACATGCTCAATGGATATCGAGATGTGCTAGGAACAAACCCAAGAAAAATGTTGATCAGAAACCTATCATCCTAAGCGAGGACTCAGACTCTGATATTGAGCATTTCCTAGATGAGGAATACCCCTATTTTCATGGCCTATGCTCTACAAAACCCTATGACTATGTCTCTAACTTAGCTCCATGCCTAAAAAACAACCCTAACTACCCGAGAATCAAGATGCAAAAGGAAACCCCTGGTAACTTGAACAAACCCTCGCCTGTTATATCAAAGCCCAAGCAACCATCATGTATCCAATGCAATGCTTGGCTAGAGCGTTATTACACTGACATTCCCCTGTTGCAATCAAAGATCAAATCATTAGAGGAATGGGTGATGGTGCTGTCGAAGGAGAACGACAGGCTTCAAGCCAACGAAAAGAAACAAAAAACCACCGGTTCAATTGTCTTTAGAAACGTCGAGGAAGCAATGGCCTTTGTCAATTCAAAATTATCATGACCAAATTGCCCAGGTATGTGTTTTGACATCGATTTTTCTTTGTAAGTTTGCTTGAATTAATATAACGGATTGGGTTTTGCTTTCAAATTAGCTCTGTTCGTTTTAATACATTCAAAATGATTCTGTTATAGTTTGATCATCAAAAATGATTTTGTTGTGGATCATGTACAGTAGATTCATTTTACTAAATTCAAATGTAGCTATGATTTGGTTATGCGATTTTGTTGTGCCCATCTTAGTATAAGCCATTGATTTGTTTTTTATTATGTTTGTCTTGTTTTTGAATCAATTATGTTTGTTTGGTTTAGAATAGTCGATTGAGTTTGATTTCTATTAGTTTTGTTTGTTTCTAATAGGTTCAAAACAATCCTGTTGACTTCGAATGCCCGAATAACAAGTCTGTTTTGTTTTGAATAAATATTATTGTTGGATTTTGATTACATTCGACCTATGAAAAAGATCTATTTGCTAAAATCATCTAGTTGTGTTGATTGATACGATTTTGCATAACGATTGTGTCGGCCCCAAACTGTTTCGATTCGTTCCTGTTTGATTTGATTTGTAAACGATTGCTGCATGCCACGATTAGCATGATCATTTGTATATGTTTAATATAGTTCTATTAATTTGAAAAACGATCCTGTTGATTTCGTTTTGATTCGAAAATGATTTTGTTAAGAGATGAGGCGACATAAACTATTACATGAATGATTTGTTTAACTAGTTACAGTTTGTGCCGATAGAAATTGGTTCATGAAAATGATTTCAATGTTGTTGAATTATCAAAGAGATTCTGTTTACCCTGAATTGGTAATAACAAATGTTGAACATGGTGTATGTATCTCTTTTTCCATTCGTTTGACCACGATTTCGTTTGTTTCGATTTGCATACAAGTTTTGATTTGTTGTGGTATGAATTACTCGCTTCGTTTGGAATTAGTTTTGGTTTAATAAATCAAATATAATTCTTTTAAGTTTTGGATTGATTTTAAAATGGTTTTGTGCTCAAATTAGACCAGCTACAGAATCACAAGATTCTATAGCTAGTCTTAAAAATTAGATTTTTGTCAATTTTATCAATAAAATATCCTGTAAACTTGTCTATTTTTGTCTTATTTCAGGTGCATACGAATTACAATGATCAATTGGGCATGCTATGGCAGTTTAGGAGATACTTTGGATATGGTTTTGTTTTAGGTTTTTAGCTTGAGTAAGAAATACAGACTTGGGATATTATCCCCAGATTTTTGTAAACTATTTTGATAATTCCCACAGGGATGTTTTACCCTGTGGGAGGTCTTTAAATACTTGTCATTTTTTGTAATGAACCCATCATCATCACTGTTGGGAGAACTAGACTATGTATTTATAATAATACACACTGGGATGGAAGTTGATGTCTTGTAACAACTTTCGCTTTCAATATATCAAACTTTTGTTTCAAGTTTTCTCCATATCAGTTTGCAATTAATTATAGAATACTTTAGCTATCATAATTCGTTGCAAGTTGATGTGATTTGGTTTATATGTTGTCCATATCTGATCTCTTTTATTTAAAAAATACAACAATTACTCTATTTCAATTTAATGAATATAGGTTTATCTTTTTCGTTAATTGAATTGTTTTGTACAAATTTTTCACAAGGATTTATCTGACTGTGATAATTTGTAAATCATAAGATTGCTGTAATTTTTTATGTCTTGTTTGTCTTGTCATTTATATTTGAAGAGCGCAATTGATTTTTGTTTACGATAAGCTCATGGAGAATCTGGTGCGGGTTTCCTCCCACCGAACAACTAAATTGACTATTGGATAGACGACAAACCTGAAGCGTTACTTCAGGTCAGTTTGTTATTTCTTATTTGATAGTTAATTTGTTTGTATAATTTAAGTAGTTTATATATATATATATATATATATATATATATATATATATATATATATATAGTTTAGATTCTTAGTTGGAGTTGTTATTTTAGTTGCTTAGCTTAGATAATTTTTATTTAATTTCTTTCTCATAAAATTATAAAAACCAAAAAAAAATAGCTTCGCTGTCTTAGGACAGTTTACAAATGATTTTTGCAAGTTTTCATTTAAATCTGTAATCTGTAAATATTGTATATTTGTAATTGAATCTGATTCTGTTGATAATCGAACATTTAATTTTATAAAATTATAGTTGTATGATTTAGGTAATAGATTGTATATATGTAGTTTAGATTTGTTTATTAGTTTGTTTTAATTATTGTTTTCATTTAGATTAGTTCCTTAGTGTAGTTTTTTTTATTCGTTTTCCTAGGACTTAGATCAGCCAATGGAGCTGTTAAACCTGTCAGGGTGGGTTATCCCAAACGGCTTGGGTTATTTAGACAACCCCGGACCGAATCCACTCTTCTAGTTGGTGAGCGTTCAATTTCTCCCGTCAACAAATGGCGCTAGAAGGAGGGCCTGAAATTTATTAATGGCACGAGGCAATCGCAAGACTCCTCCACAACCTAATCGCTCACCTATAGTGACAAGAAGTCATTGAAATGAAAAAATTCCCCCTCAAACAGAAACCACATCAAACGACGATCCACAGATCACAGTTGAGCTAGCAACCCCAAATTCTACAGGTGGTGACATACAAGAGATTGTCCGCCAATCTCTCATAAGAACACATAGTGCCTTAGCCCGTTTAAGGAAACCAAATCAACCTTTGGACCAACCTTTAGATTTATCTGATATCAGAGAACAACTCGAAGGCACTAACCTCACTGTGAACCTTACAAATCCAATCCTCACTCCTGCTATAGGAGGATCCAGAATACCTCCCTCACCACCTCCCTCATCTCCTTCTTCTTTGGGAGAAGACTCCTCTGATGAAGGTAGTTCCCCTTCACATCTTTCCACACCGCTTACACCAATGGCCAACCAGAGAAACCCTGCCAGACCTTGGATCGACCAGGATGCGGTAGCCATACCTGGAGATCAGCATCCCTTGCCCAAACATTCGGAGAAGTGGCTTCCCAAGTTTGACCCTGATTCTAAACAGATTGTAGAAGATCACATTAAAAAGTTTATGTTAGCCATTAGACTATGCAATGTCAAGCATGAAGACGTAGTCTGTAGGTTGTTCCCCTACACTTTCGAGGGAAATGCATCTACATGGTACTTTGCCCAACAACCCTATACCATCGTGTCTTGGGAAAAGTTCAGAGACGATAAGTCACCGGAAGTTCTATTTATGGAGCTTTCTAACTTAAAAATGAACCCAAAAGAGAAAATTAAAGACTTTAATCAAATATTCTTAGCACTTAAGAACCAAATCCCTACGGATTCCACGCCTGCCGAAAATCTTATCATAGCATACTATACTAAAGCCCTGCACCAAAGTATAGCTATTTGGGTTAAACGATCTAAGAAAGCCACATTGTTAGAGGCCTTCGAAGAGGCTAGCCAGATTGAAAAAGACATACTCAGTCTGAAAGACACCTCTAGAAATGAAACAAACACTAGATCATCTTCCAAAAAGAAGATCGAAATCCTCCCTAGACCTGCTCAAAGTAAAGCACAACCTGAAAGCTCTGATTTAGAAAACTTAACTAAAGTCATTCAAAAATTGTCAAATCAAGTTATAGATTTGAAAAGGATGGCCGAAGAAGCTTCTTCGAGCAAAGGGCCTTACAAACCCCCATTCAGGAAGCCTTTTCCCACCAACCGACCTAATTCGAATATTGAGGGCCTTAATCTAGAAAGTCTCCAATTCGCCCTTCAAACAATTCTAGAAGCCCGGGATAACTTGATGCCTCTTGAGATTCCTGAGGAGGTTTTTGAACAAGAGACAGTTCAAGAAGAAGAGTCTTCCCCAAACATTTTTTGACACTTCTCGGATAGCATCTTTCAAGCTAACTTCGAGACATTCCATCCCTACAATACTAGGAGTAAGACGACAAACAAACCTTCTTCTGAAAACACTACGACTTCACCTCCAAAGCAATCTAAACCAGCTGAGACTAAACAGAGTCACGTGAACCCCAACTTAGATTATGATTTAGTTGAAGATCTTAAAAATTTAAGGGCTAACATTTCTGTTTATGATTTATTGAAATTTCCATTTTTGTTACAAAAGATGTTACAAAATATCGCAGAGAATGGAAAAAATGGTAATTCAAGCAGTAACAAGGTTGTTCAGAACAAGGTTCCTTAGAAGACTTCCGCTAAAAATAATATTGATCCTCAAGACAAAGGAAGCCTTCCCGTAAATAATTTAAATAATGTAGATAAAGTAGCTTTAGAAACTGCGAGTAAAAAACCACAAGCTACAACCCTTAGTACTCGCAGAAATGTACCTCCATTTTTGTTAACTTTCAAAATCTTTAATAGAAACGTGCACAATTGTATGGTAGACTCAGGAGCATCATCCAATGTGATGCCATGGTCTGTGTGTCATAATATTAACGCTGAAGTTGAACCATCCACTCTAAAAATCATACAACTTGATCGAACCAGTGTTAAATTTGTAGGCGAATTAAGGAATGTGCTTATAAGATTATCGTCTAACCCCAAGGTTCATCAAGTTATTGATATTATTGTTGTGGATATTCTAGAAGTGTATGGTCTATTTTTAAGCAGGGACTAGTCAGAGCATCTACATGTCTATTTCGCAACAGATTGGTCTCACCTGTGGCTTCTCGAGAACGGCAAGCCCAACAAAATCAAGGTAAATCATGAATGCTACCTTAAGTTCATGGTCACAGATTTGAATGATCCTAACGAACCGTTTACACCCTCTACCGATTCACCCGAAATACAAGGGATGGATACCCTTTTTGGAAATTTCATGGCCAAGGCTTTACCTATCACCAACCTAGAACAATATGCTGAGATTGTAGAATATGTGCAGCCAACAACTTATACACAACGGTCTCATGCACCCAATAAAAATCAAATTTGGTCTCTTTATTTTGACAGGTCAATGTCCAAAGAAGGAGCTGGTGTAGGCTGCGATATTATTGATTCGGCAGGTAACAAAACATTGATTACATGTAGATTATAATTTGAATGTACTAATACCACAACAGAATATGAGGCTCTATTGCAGGGTCTCAGAAAATCTTTAGATATGAACATTCAAAACTTGATTGTCTTTGGCAATTCTGAAATCATAGTTAGATAGGTAAGAGATTCTATCCACTGCCTGTCTCCGCATCTTAAAATCTACCAATCCGAGGTATGGAATTTAATGAATAAATTTTCTGCTTTCAATATAAATTCTATTCCTAGATTGAATAATTTTGAAGCATATCTCTTAGCTAATGTAGCTTCTAAACTCTTTCTTGTAGAAGGCTTGTCCCCAGACGCATTCTCCGTCGAACTGTTGTTCAGGCCATCTGTTTCTGACAACATCACGAATTGGAGAGTCTTCGATGACGATCAACAGATTATTAGCTTCCTACATATGGAAGAAACTTTTCAAGGCGCGACAATCGACGAATGCACTCACGACGACAATTTGCGTGATTTCACGGAAATACCAGATCCGAGAACTCCTGAATCTTCATCAGACATGGTAAATTCGATCCCTAAGTCTGTAGTTAGATTAGAGAAATTTTACGATATTCAAGATAAATTAAAAAAAGCGGTCAACTGTAAAACCAATAGTTCCTTGTTACCATATGAAAAAGTAAAATTTAGGAACTAACAACAATCCGCAGTGCATTGTCCCCGAGGTGTAGGACAGTCGGTGATGGAGTGTGTTGTTAAGCCACTCCGTGATGTTCAAGTCACCGGTTCGAAACCTGCGGGGACAAAAAATCCAACCATGTTAAGGGTTGGTGTGGCTCAGGCCGGGTGCGATCCCTGGGTGATTTTGACGGCTTAGATGCCCCTGAGTTGCAGTTTCTCAAGCCACAGGTTAATCGCGTAGCTAATAGGTCCCGCACAAATTAACAAAAAACAAAAAAAACAATCCGTAGTGCATTAATCTAGGGGTAGGATGTTCTCAACAAGAAAAAACTACATTTATTAAATTGTTCAAAGAATTTAAAGATGTTTTTGCATGGATGTATGATGACCTCAAAACTTTCGACCCTGACATCATACAACACATCATTCCTATGAAACCCCAAACCTTACCCTTTCAACAGAAATTAAGAAAAATGCACCCTAAGCTCGAACCGACCGTCAAAAAAGAATTGAATAAACTCCTAAATGCTAAGATAATTTTCCCAATTAAGCACACTCAATGGGTTTCTAACCTTGTCCCTGTTCGGAAGAAGAGTGGGGAAATCCGACTATGCGTTGATTTCTGAAACCTTAATAGAGCGTCTGATAAAGACAACTATCCTATCCCACCTATGGAACAGATCCTTCAACAAGTATCTGGTTTCGAGAGGCTATCCTTATTGGATGATTTCTCAGGGTACAACCAAGTCCTGATGTCTCCTCCATACCAACTTAAAAATACCTTCCACACTCCATGGGGCACCTACTCTTATCAAAAAATGTCCTTTGGATTGATTAATGCTGGCACCACTTTCCAGAGAGCGATGGACATCGCTTTCCAAGGCTTAATCAATCAGTCCATTGTAGTTTACTTAGATTATGTCACTGTATTTTCTAAAAACAAAACCGATCATCTAGCTCATTTAAGAGATGTTCTACAACGATGTTGTAAATACGACATCTCCTTGAATCCTAAAAAATCCATCTTTGCAGTAGAACAAGGTAAACTCTTAGGATTTATTGTGTCAAGCAAAGGGATGATTATCGACCCTGAAAGGACTCAAGTCATCTCGAAACTCCCCCCTCCTACATCCAAAAAGTCTATTCAGTCTTTCTTAGGCCAGATAAACTTCATGAGGAGATTTTTCCCCAACTTCTCCGAAATGGTCAGACCTTTACAGAATTTAACTAAGAAAGATGCTCAATATCATTGGGGATCCATAGAAAATCAAGCTTTTAATGCAATAAAAAAGGACATAATAGACGCTCCTTCTCTCATGAGCCCCGACTTTTCCCAAGACTTTACGCTCTACACTTTTGCTTCTGAACGCTCCTACGCTGCCGTCCTAACTCAAAAGAATGTTGAAAACAATGAAGTACCCATTGCCTTTATGAGATTTGCTTTCAAAGGCACGGAACTTAATTACCCAGCGGTAGATCAACAAGCCTACGCTATTTTCAAAGCAGTCAAACACTTTCGGTCTTATCTTTTGAAATCTAGGACAAAAGTTATTGTCCCTTACCCAGCCATCAGGAGCCTGTTAGTACAGAAAGAACTAGGTGAAAAGAGGGTGAACTGGGTTACTTCTTTACAGGAGTACGACATAGAAATTACCCCAGCTAAGATAGTGAGAGGCCAAGGGTTATGCAAGTTAGTTGCTGACACAACAACAAGACATCAAGAAGAAATAGATAGGTCAAACCCAGGACAACACGATCAAAATGCAATCTTCTATGCACAAAACTTTGTCAGTCCCTGGTATGACGATATAAGATTCTGTCTTGAACATGGGTCAGCCCCCTGTCACCTATATCCCACTAAAAGAAGAGCGTTAAGATTAAAATCTTCCTCCTTTCATTTGGTTAATGGTATTTTGTTTTGTCAAAATTTTGATGGCATACTGATGCGCTATCTTGAGAAAGACAAAGCAGAAAAAGTCTTGCTAGAGTTGCATGCATGAGAAGCTGGTGGTCATTTTGGTGGTGAAACCACTACCCATAAAGTTTTGAGAGCCATTTATTACTGGCCCACACTTTTTAGAGACACCCATGCCTTGTGTCGTAAGTGTACTATTTGTGAAAAAGCATCAGGGCGGTTACAGAAATCGGCCTTTCCTTTGCAGCCCGTGTCAGTAGACTCTCCTCTTCAGCAGTGGGGCCTTGATATCATAGGTCCAATCAATCCACCCTCCTCAGAGAAGCACAAGTTTATCATAACAACCACATATTACTTTACCTGGTGGTCAGAAGCTGCCGCATTAAGAACTGTAAATACCAGTCAGGTAATTGACTTTCTGAATTCAAATATTATCACTCGTTTTGGTATCCCTGACTATTTAGTATTCGACAACATTTATTATTTTTCCTCTCTTGAGATGAGTGAGTTCACTTTAGAAAAATGAATTAAATTGAAGTATTCTGCTAGCTATTACCCCCAGGTCAATGGATTGGCAGAATCAACAAATAAGAACCTGATTAAAATTGTCAAGAGAACGGTATATGAGAATCACAAAAACTGGCACAATGCACTGTTAAACACGATTTGGGATGATAGGGTAACACCAAAAACAATTGTAGGTAACTCCCCCTTTTTTCTCATTTATGGAAGAGAAGCAATTATGCCACCACACATTCTTCTTCCCTCACTTCAGCTATCGCATAAAATACAAGAAGAAGATTGTCCCCCTTTGGAAAACAGGATTAACGCTTTGATGAAACTAGAAGAGGTAAGATCCCATGCTAAATGTAAGTTAGATCAGCATCAACTAATGGTCAAAAGTTGGTTTGATTCAAACTCTGCCTCTGATAGGAACTTCGAAGTAGGTGATCTTGTTTTGAAATGGGACAAACCGCATGAGGGGAAGGGAGAACACATGAAATTTCAAAACTTATGGCTTTGACTATTTTGAATTGCTGAGAAGTTGGGTCCCATCTCTTTCTAATTGTAGAATCTAGAGGGTCAGCCTGACACCTATCTGGTGAATGGCCAAGCTCTGAAAATATATTTTTCTTGATTAAAATCCTTTGTATTCTATGTACATATTTTTCTTTTGTTTGTTTTTTCTTTGTTGTTTTCATTTTGATTTTCCCTTTGCGCTTATCAGTTTTTTTTTTGGAAATACACATGCCTGCTTGCTGAACTGTTCAGACAAAGAAAACAAAAAAATTCTTTCACTGAAACGACTGCTAAAAAATTGTGTAAACATCAATTATATACTTCTAAAATTTACATCTGTGTTGGAAAAAACTGTTGTTTGAAAGAAGTCAGCTGATTTCGATCTGTAAGTAAAGCTTGTCGCGATCATCTATTATATTCTTACGCTGTCCCTATTCCTTAAGGGAATGACTCAGAAGATGTCTCCCTGCCTTTGAAGGTCGGTTTTGTAAAAAAAACCACCTCTGGATCTTGATGAAGGACAGTTCTAAAAAATTATGTTGAGGTCTGTAAAAAATATGTTTAAAATATCATAATTTTCAGCGTCACCCTGCTCAACTATATATCTTCAAAAAACAAAATAAAAAGAGTTGTGGGAAGTGCTTGTAAACCCGCCGGGATGCTGAACAGGTCTGCTGGCAGTGGGTAAATGCATGCATGACGCCAAGACAAATTTGTCAGGGTACTGAACAGGCCTGCTGGCAGCGAAGCAATGTCGAGTATATGAAAATTCATAAATATGAAACCTCTGACCTTAAAATGTCCTTTATTCTGATTTGGAACTTCTTGGCAGGATACAGATATCAGAGTGGGTTAAATGGAAACCCTGTCGAGGCTATGGACGCCTTCTGGCAGCAGTGGCTCTGTCAATAATATTGGTGAATTTTTACTTGACAGATAAGTTCTCTCTGTGTTTGTTGTATAATGTTATTCCATTATGTATTTAATTGTCTCTAATATATGTATTTATAATGTGCATGTGTGCTGGTTATTTTTTGTGCATGGCATGTTGTTTATTTCTTTTATGATGTAGTGTTGGTTTGGTGTTTTGACTCTTTTTTTCAATGGACAAATCCTTTTTGTATGCAAAAATTATATATTCTATGCTCTCATTTAGCCATTTTAAAGGTATCATCAAGATTTATAGATCAATTCACCATGGAATCACACAAGGTATGTATAATCATCATTTTTGCAATGGTTTTACAATTAATTGATTATGAATATATAACATTATGGTTTTCTTGCAACAAGTAGAAATAATGATTTGATCCTCCATCCATTCCCTCGCCTGACACTCCATCCAACACTCGATCCGACACTCGAGGCGCACATGAGATGGCAATTAACACATCAATGACCTTTGATGGATGAATAAGAGATATGGGTTTTATTCCCACTCATGCCCTCCAGATATGGAGCTCGACGCATCTAGGATTGGGTAGTTGTATTGACCGCTAAGTGGAGTGCACAAGACTGTTAAGGAAAATGCTTCGATTAAAATGAATTTAATGAATTTAAGAGAGAATTGACCCTTCCATTGGTTGACCTCTGTTGGAAGTCAATTCACTCTTTTATACTGTCCTTATAAGCTACCTACACCAGTGTTTTGCAACCCTTGATTTTCATCGCAATCTTTGGAATAAAACAACACTGCTATTTTTGCGCAATTTGCACACCTTCCGTTTTTCTCGTTTTCATGACTACAAGCATGAAGACTTTAATTTTGAAGTCACATTTAAATCGTCACTGGTCACTCTTGTCTATGTGTTCATTGCATTTCCAATTTAATTATAGTTGCACAGTTAGCAAGGCTCCAAGATCTTTACTCATTTGGCATTCTTTAATTGTTAATATGACTTTGTTTTTATAAGACTGTGATGATTTCCTTATGATCGAGTTTTTGATACATTGGTGTGTTGATATTCTATGTTCTTTCGTCGATTGGCTCGACACATTGTTTCATGAAAACACATTAATGTTGTGGTTAGAACCTTGGTGTAATCAATTCATGAAAACACACATTTGATATGATCGAACCCTTGGTGTTAATTTCGAATCATTTCTTTTCGTTTTAAAACTATGCTAAAACTATTTCTCGCGCAAATGTTTGGTCGACTTACCATAGTTTTCGTTAATTGTTTGAATGGCATAGTTTTTGACAAACGCAATAGTGATTTGAATCGCTATATGCTCCGTCAGTTGTACTATGGGAAATGATTATTTTGCATGGGCTGAGCTAGCTCCACCACCCTCGCACATTCGGTCATTAATGCCTTTCCCCTAACCCGGGTCACCTCTGTTAGTTTTCGGGCAAGACTGTGCGCCTTTCGATCCCACGAATGCCTTGTTGAAACCCTTTCCCATTCACTCTTCTCACTATGTGCCTCTGTGCATGGCACCTATGGTGCATATAGAGCCAAATGGTAGCCAAACTCTGTTGCTATTTGATAATTCCCGTAAGGATTTAGAAAATGGTGGTTGGCTGGTGTTTATACAGAGGTTCGAGGGATTCAACCTTTCGGTTGCCCAACAATTTTCCCTCACCTTCGATGGGTGCAGGGATAAGGTCGGAGACATACCTCTTGATCTCAATGAGGAATTCGTAATCTTAGCTACAGGACTGTCAGCTGCAGAGCTAAGGTGGTTCAAAAATTCCAAAGTTGACGAGGTGTCGTGGCCTCTCCTTTTCACTTCAAGAAAGATTGTTTCCTATAATAGAGGTATGCCTATCACTACCCTCAAACCCAGGTGGCATGATATTTGGGTAATTATTAAACAGTTTGTGACCTGTGAAGGTCGGTATGGCTTGGTGTTTTTGTATCACCTCCGGTTATTGATGAATTTCATAGGCGATCCCTTAAATATGCCGCATTATCTTTTGCGAAGTCTGTACAGTATGTCTAAAAGATTCAAGCGTGAGAAGGCTGATAGCAGCCTTTTCGATCATGGATTGATTAAACTTATTATCATCCACCATTTGAGCCTTAAAGGTGATAGTTGGCAAGCCTTCCTTTCTAGGAATGGATTTGCCACCCCCGAGTCTGTCCAAGTGGACAAGGTTGTGATTATGGAAACTTTGGTTCGGCCAGCCGTGCCATTTCATATCCTTCAACCCCCTGTCAAACCCTCGGATTTCCCTGACATCGACCTACCCGATACCATAACCAACCCCTGCACTAAGGATGACACTAAGGCTGACAAGAAGCCTTTGAGGAAGAAAGGAAAAGGTGACAATGCTGTTAACAGTAAGGGGAAGAAACATGCTTGATGGATATCGAGATGTGCTACGAACAAACCCAAGAAAAATGTTGATCAAAAACCTATCGTCCTGAGCGAGGACTCGGACTCTGATATTGAGCATTTCCTAGCTGAGGAATACCCCTATTTACATGGCCTATGCTCTACAAAACCCTATGACTAAGTCTCTAACTTACCTCCATGCCTAAAAAACAACCCTAACTATCCGGGAATCAAGCTGCACAAGGAAAACCTTGGTAACTTGAGCAAACCCTCTCATGTGATATCAAAGCCCGAGCAACAATCATGTATCCAATGCAATCCTTGGCTAGAGCATTATTACACTGATGTTCCCCTATTGCAATCAAAGATCAAATTGTTAGAGGAACGGGTGATGGTGCTGTCGAAGGAGAATGACA
This sequence comes from Picea engelmannii, assembly GCA_009831015.1. Taxonomy (NCBI): domain Eukaryota; kingdom Viridiplantae; phylum Streptophyta; class Pinopsida; order Pinales; family Pinaceae; genus Picea; species Picea engelmannii. The sequence continues at coordinate 298,273 of ML787630.1, forward strand.
GGCTTCAAGCCAACGAAGACAAACAAAAAACCACTGGTTCGATTGTCTTCAGAAACGTCGAGGAAGGAATGGCCTTTGTCAATTCAAAATTATCATGACCAAGTTTCCTAGGTATGTGTTTCGACATCGATATTTCTTTGTAAGTTTGCTTGAATTAATATAACAGATTGGGTTTTGCTTTCAAATTTGCTCTGTTCGTTTTAATACATTCGAAATGATTCTGTTATAGTTTAATCATCCAAAACGATTTTGTTGTGGATCCTGTACAGTAGATTCATTTAACTAAATTCAAATGTATCTATGATTTGGTTATGCGATTTTGTCGTTCCCAGCTTAGTATAAGCCATTGATTTTTTTTTTGATTATGTTTGGTTTGTTTTTGAATCAATTCTGTTCATTTGGTTTAGAATAGTCGATTGAGTTTGATTTCTATTAGTTTTGTTTGTTTCTAATAGGTTCAAAACAATCCTGTTGACTTCGACTATCTGAATAACAAGTCTGTTTCGTTTTGAATAAACATTCTCGTTGGATTTTGATTACATTCGACCTATGCAAAATATCTATTTGCTAAAATCATGTAGCTGTGTTGATTGATACGATTTTTCATAACGATTGTGTCGGCCCCAAACTGTTTCGATTCGTTCTCATTTGATTTGATTTGTAAACGATTGCTGTGTGCCACGATTAGCATGATCGTTTGTATATGTTTAATATAGTTCTATTAATTTGAAAAACGATCATGTTGATTTTGTTTTGATTTGAAAATGATTTTGTTAACGAATCAGGCGACATAAACTATTACATGAATGATTTGTTTAACCGGTTACAGTTTGTGCCAATCAAAATTGGTTCATGAAAATGATTTCATTGATGTCGAATTATATAAGCAATTTTTTTTACCCTGAATTGGTAATAACAAATGTTGAATAGGGTGTATGTATCTCTGTTTCCATTCGTTTTACCATGATTTCATTTGTTTCGATTTGCATACAAGTTTTGATTTGTTGTGGTATGAATTACTCGCTTCGTTTGGAATTAGTTTTGGTTTAATAAATCAAATATAATTCTATTAAGTTTTGGATTGATTTTAAAATGGTTCTGTGCTCAAATTAGACCAGCTACAGAATCACAAGATTCTGTAGCTAGTCTTAAAAATTAGATTTTTGTCAATTTTATCAATAAAATATCCTCTAAACTTGTCTATTTTTGTCTTCTTTCAGGTGCATACGAATTACAATGATCAATTGGGCATGATGTGGAAGTTTAGGAGATACTTTGGATATGGTTTTATTTTAGGTTGTTAGCTTGAGTCAGAAATAGAGACTTGGGATATTATCCCCAGATTTTTGTAAACTGTTTTGATAATTCCCACAGGGATGTTTTACCCTGTGGGAGGTCTTTAAATACTTGTCATTTTTTGTAATGAACCCATCATCATCACTGTTGGGAGAACTAGACTATGGATTTATAATAATACACACTGGGATGAAAGTTGATGTCTTGTAACAACTTTCTCTTTCAATATATCAAACTTTTGTTTCAAGTTTTCTCCATATCAGTTTGCAATTAATTATAGACTACTTTAGCTATCGTAATTCGTTGCAGGTTGATGTGATTTGGTTTATATGTTGTCCATATCTGATCTCTTTTATTTAAAAAAATACAGCGATTACTCTATTTCAATTTAATGAATACAGGTTTATCTTTTTCGTTAATTGAATTGTTTTGTACAAATTTTGCACAAGGATTTATCTGACTGTGATAATTTGTAAATCATAAGATTGTTGTAATTTTTTATGTCTTGTTTATCCTGTCATTTATATTTGAAGAGAACAACTTCTTTTTGTTTACGAGAATCTCGTGGAGAATCTAGTGCAGTTTTCCTCCCACCGAACAGCTAAATCGACTATTGGATACAGGACAAACCTGAAGCATTACTTCAGGTTAGTTATTTGTTATTTGATAGTTAATTTGTTAGTATAATTTAAGTAGTTTAGATAGATATTTATATAGTTTAGATTCTTAGTTAGAGTTGTTATTTTAGTTGCTTAGCTTAGATAATTTTTATTTAATTTCTTTCTCATAAAATTATAAAAACCAAAAAACAATAGCTTCGCTGTCTTAGGACAGTTTACAAATGTTTTTTGCAGGTTTTCATTTAAATCTGTAATCTGTAAATATTGTATATTTGTAATTGAATCTGATTATGTTGATAATCGAACATTTAATTTTATAAAATTATAGTTGTATGATTTAGGTAATAGATTGTATATATGTAGTTTAGATTTGTTTATTAGTTTGTTTTAATTATTGTTTTCATTTAGATTAGTTCCTTAGTGTAGTTTTTTTTATTCGTTTTCCTAGGACTTAGATCAGCCAATGGAGTCGCTAAACCCATCAGGGTGGGTTATCCCAAATGGCTTGGGTTATTTAGACAACCCCGGACCGGATCCACTCTTCCAGTTGGCGAGCATTCAATTTCGTCCATCAAAAACCTCTGAAGCTATGTAATAATATATAAATATTGTTGTCTATGCCACAAAGAGCACATGAATTTTATTATTTACACAAAGATTATCTCCATTTTTTTGTATACTCTATTTTTATGATCAATGTCAATGTTGCGTTAGCTTAAGTGACTGTGTTTTCCTTTTGAAGTGTTGCCATGAGCTTCTAGGGGGGCCACCAGTGGTCTGGGTGATTGTTTATACTATTATATATTTGCGTTTCATACTTCTTAGATTTCAAAATTGATTATTTACTTTGTATATCTTTTAATTTCAAGTTGCTTGCTCATTGTCTGTATCTTTTTATTTTCAGATCGCTTGTCTAATTCACCTCCCTGTATATCTTCTCTTATTTGCATATCACTTTGTTAATTGTGTATGTCACAGAGTATGTTTGAACGTCCATGGTTGTGTGTTTGTATTTAGACTCCTAACATTTTGTTTGCAGGTTGTAGAATCTGTCTAATTATATTGTCATGTATTTTTCTCCCTAGTTGTAAATTACTCTTCATAGTACTAATTTAGATAGTCTTTATTTATCAAATTGTAATTTGAAATACTCTTTGTAGGTTTCTTATTTGATAATTTTACTTTTAGCATCAACATGATAGGATAGAAATGGATTTTGAATTATGATCTCCAACAGAATCTTAGTTGATTTTGAATATGATCTTTAATGGTAGCTTAGTTAGCTTTAGGTTATGATTTTTAATGAAATTCCAGTTATGAATTTGAGTTATGATTTCTAACTAGCACTAGTCAAGAGTTTGCAGGTTTGCACAGATTATTTTCATTGTCATCTTGGTTATGAATTTGAATTAAGATTTCTGATTAAGTGTTAATTATGAGTTTATATATTTTCTTGAGTTAGTGATTTTGAACCGAGTATTTTCCAGCAGTTGTGTGATAGAGTGAATGATTGGTGTTGAATCCATTCTGCACAATGTTTAAAGATCATATGGATTCCAAGAACATTTAGTATTTATTTTATGATGGAAAAACTTTCTATAGACTACCTTATCCATACTTTACATTTCTCTGAAGAATTTAACATTGAGTTAATTCCACTTGAACTATCATTAGTAGTTAGATGTCATCGTGATGTCATTCACCACCGAAGATACAATCATCACATTTGAATACTTTCATAACACTCTTTATTTTAGTTAAGTACATTAATCTTTTTTCTTTGCGAGATATGCATAGTTGTGAGTTTTTACTTTAAGAATAGAGTTCAATTGTCAAGATAGTTTTGATAGATTAATTGCATACTTTGTTACTTGCTTGTTCATTCAGAGGTAGATAGATCAAAAAAATTATAAATAGATTACTTGTTGTTTTCTTATTAAAAGAGAGATTGAATAGATTAAATATCTTTGAAATAGATTACTTGCTATTTTCTTATTTAGATATAGATAAAACAATTCATAGTCCTAGATTGTTTAAGGCTACTTAGGTCAAATAGTTAATAGTTCTAGAATTGCTTGAAGATCATTAATTAAAGGTTTCTTTACATAGAATTTGTTGCTTAAATAGATTTTAAAAGTCATCTCTTTAAAATTAGTATTGTAAATTAAAAAGAGTGTTCATCCCTAGGGTAAACTATCTCCTTAGCTAGATAATCTTTGCATTAGATTTTATTTCTACTTTGGCTCATTATATGCAACAACTCTAAGTTTACTTACCCTGGGTTGAACACTTTATTGAGGGAATTAGTACATATAGAATACCCATCATGTAGCATGGATCTTGTTTTATGCATGTGATTTTTCATGCCTCTAACATTAATGAGACATCCTTACAATTCGATATTCATTCAGAGAACTTAGTCTTGGGACTACAGCATGCCATGCCTGTTGGTGGTTGGGTTTGTTGCAGCCTATATAAGAGAGTTTAAGTGGCATAGCCCAGGCCTGGGGATGGTCAGGTATGTTACAATAGTTTTATCATTGATGGTGAACTAGGGAAAGGGTCAACTGACAGTTCCTCTAGAATTGAATTCTCATTGAGGGTGAGCTTGAGTAACAAGCATAATACCCTTCCTCCATAATGGTATTCTAAATAAAGAAGGGCCCTAAGAAGGATTGAATGACCATTCCTAGAGAATATTATTCTTGTAAAATGGGAACCCAAGGAAGCGTCAACCATTCCTTTCTTTGCATGAGTATTTTGATCAAAGGGATGCCTAGATTTGACACTTCCTATAGCATGATATTCCCATAAAGAATAGTATTCTAGTAGAGAGGTAGTTTAGGGAATCCTCAACTAACACATTTATCAAGCATAGTATTCCCATTTAGATTTATCTAGGGAAAGGATCAGTCAATCCTTTCTCTAAAATGCATTTTTTGTTGAGGGGGGCTTGTGAAAGGGTCAACTGAAGATTCCTCTAGAATATCATTATTATCAAAGGGATTCCCATGGAAGGGTTGATCAATCTTTCCTATAGCATAGAAATATTGTCGACCATGATCTTGGGTAATGGGAAGTTGATCCTTCCTCTAGAATAAGGGTGAGGGTGATAATATTCCTGTTGATGATAGTTTTCCATATGAGAATCTATTTTCCCTCTCCGTAAGTACCCATGGTTTGCAGAAATGGAAAATTATCTAGATACTTGGAAGTTACCAACTCATTTTTCACCTCATGAAAAGCATCGAATTATCACACAAAGTGATAACTATTCCTGGGTTGGCCATGACCTTTTTCATACTTGAGAAGACTTGATTATTTGTATGTGTGTCTGAGAATATGAGATACCAGAAATCCTACGAAGCTTTCATGATGGACCATGTGGTGGCCATTTTTCCGACAAACATATGACATATAAGGTTTTACATTTAGGTTACTATTGGCCTAGCCTATTTAAGAATGCTACCAAATATGTGAGGAGTTTTGATAATTGTGAAAGGATAGAAAGACCCACATCAACTGATGAAATTCCCTTACGTTCCTAAGTTATGATAGAACCTTTTGAGAAATTGGCCCTTGATTTTGTAGGACCAATTTCACACATGTCTCATAAGAAGAATTATATTTCGGTTTGTACATATTATGTCACCAAGTGGGTAGAGGAAAAAGCCTTATTTAGGGCTACTGAAAAATATGTCATCGAATTCATTTATGAAGAAATATTTAACCTCTTTGGTGTTCCTCGTGAGATTGTTACAATCCAGGGCACACAATTCACTTCTAAGATGATGAAGGGGTTAACGGAGAAATATGGGATCAAACATTGTAAGTCTTCTCCATATCACCCACAAGCTAATGGTAAAGTAGAGTCAACAAAAAAAGTTTTGGAAACTATCTTAACCAAAATTGTCCAATTACACCAAAGAGATTGAGATGATAAACTTCTAGAGGCTTCATGGGAATATCATACCACTTGGATAAATACTATTGGGCATACCCCATACAAACTAGTTTATGGAAAACAAGTACTTGTACCAATTGAATTCCAAGTAAGGACTTTCCGTATTGGCACACAATTGGGATTAGACCTAGAAAAGGCACAAAAATAATGAGTCCTACAATTGAACGGATTGGATGAGATTAGACAAGATTCTATCCAACGGACAATGTTAGTTCAAAACTAGAGGAGCAAGTGGCATGGAAAATTTATTAAGAAGAAACAATTTCAACCTGGTGACTGGGATTTTTTGTTTGATTCCCAATTCAAAACTCTTAAAGGCAAAATTACCACTCGATGGTTGGGTCCTTGTGAGATAGTTACCGTGTATGATAATGGAGCTTGTAAGATAAAAACAATTGATGGTGGACAAGTCTATTTCGTAGTGAATGGACACCAACTTAAAATTTATCACAGACCCATTTGCAAAGAATATTTTCTACAGGTCATGTCAACCAACAAGGCACTGGCCTTATTGGATGGGGAAGCGTCTTCTCCCTCCCTCTGTTCTTGAAACTTTTTCTAAATTTTGATTGTACATATGCAAATAATTTAAAGTGTGTTTTTGTTGATAAACAATTTTAGAGATCTCTATAGGTATTTATTTCACCAAAAGTGGACAACTTCAAGGAAACAAAAAGGGAAGTAATTTACATTGGAAAAAGATGTTTCTATATTTGAACTCTCTCGTCTACTTAAGCATCAATTGAATAATGACTTTTTATTATGCTTAGAAATTGCTTGTTGTGAATTAGCTATTTTTACAAGATTTCTATCTTCCTTTCTTTCAAGGAATCTTTAATGAAATTTTATCATAACCTCCACCACTAGAGGATATAAGGAAGTGACACCTTGTCTTATCAAACCTAGAGGTTACTCGTACAATTTCACTGAGAACCTCGAGTGGGCGAGTAAAGTATCTTTATGAAAGAGTAGCAAGAAGGTCTGATTAGTAGTTATCCATGGAAACATCAATATAACTTTAAAAAAAAGAAAGAAAGAAAGTAGGGCATCCACTACACACTAAAAATGGGTGATTATACCATATCTTTAGATAGGATACGTCCACTTAAGTATCCCTTACATTAGGACAATCTATAAAGAATACATAAAGAAGAGTTATCCTCTAACTTAAATACCATCCCAGTCCTAAATAAAAAATTTCAGATTTGCCTCCCCATATTCTTGGAAAAAACAATCTTTATTCAAAAATCTTAAAATATGGTGGACCAATATCTGTTGTAAAAGGGTGTAAGAGGCTAAATCGTCGGGATAATGAATAGTTATGCTAGCAGCGAGTACCGAATTATGGTATGACTAAGTAAACCCATCGGATTACTGAACAATCTTGCTGGCAGTGGGGCATTCTACCTAATGGGGGTGATGATCTAACAAACAATAAATAAAATTTCTAAATCTTAAAACTTGTCCTAATGTACAAAATTACTTGTAGGAAAAGATGAAAAGAAGTATGCATGGTTAAGCAAAGGTAAATGAACTCCATCACTTTCCATTAGGATGTAACTTTAAGACAATCCTAAGACTCTCTTGCCTACCTCTTCTTAACTATATGTAGGATGTTTTTTCCTACAGGTGGGGCCATATTTTAACCGTCTTGTCAGACTAATGTGTGAAATTTATCTCTACACTTGGAAAACTGTAAATCTTAGGCTATTGGGAGAATTGAATGGTTCCCTATATCTTTGATTGTGAGGTGTCACAATACTTAGGAGTGGAGGAGGGATTTCCTGAGATGACAAATAAGCACTTCCATCTATATAACAATCCATTAGAAGAGGAAGTAGAATCTCTGTAAAACATTATGTCATATTGTTCTAACGATATCCTGAGCTATTATATCAATAATTGTTTGTATTGGTATGCTAAATTCTATATTGTTGACATCATTGTGTGTGTTATAAGATTGTTGTTCATTTTTATCTTTATACAATGGAAGACTACTTAATTGGTTCCTTGTGACTATTACATATCAATAACAAACTATTAAATGGTCACTATCATCTGTAATACATGCCTATGAAAAGAGGAACACGTTGTTTTATATTATTACAAATCGATGATAAGAAAATCAACAATGGATAATCCTATTAACACTCATCATATCCATGCTCCATGCTCCTGTTCACCATGACTTCCATAAATTTTCCAAGATGAGTGCTATGGGTGAACGTCCATTATGATGGGGATAATTTCCACTTACACAGGAGCACCAGATGAAGTTATATCAAGAGGTCTGGATGGAGTGCCATCTGGAAGACCGGATGAAGTGCCATATGGAGGATCATGTTAGGTATGTATATACTGCAAATGATTACGATTTCATGCAGGAATGATCATTTGAATTAATTACACCCATTGCAATGGGATGAATTGAATGGCATATTTTTCAAAATTCATGTTGGTAATTGAATTAAACTTTTAAATGCATTTTTATGATAAAATGTCCAAGTCAAACACTTGGACATTGATATAATTCTGACATGATTTCGTTTTCCTCCAAAGTACACACCATTAAAAATTAAAACACAATGCAATTATGGTCACACATGGTAATCGCGTATGATAAATTCACAATGAATTCAACCGTTTCCACCACAATTGCATTAAAAACCGAGTACTCTGCCCCAATTGCCATTTTTCTCATCCTCTATTTGTTGTTTTGTGCTCACCCTCTTCCGGATTCTTTCTCCTACTCATTCCTCACTTTGTAACCATGCCCAACCACTATGAACCCTTGTTGGCATAGGGGCACACCCAAGGTTCAGCTCCAAGAGAGCACCAACAAGACCTAACTATTGGCCCTTTTGGTAACACCTACAAAGAAGATGCAGTCTCACCCGAAGTAGTTATGGGGGGGTTGCAGGACATAGATGTCTACAACCAAAGGGAACACCAAGTGGAACTAATACAAGAGAAATGAAACATTTATATATCACTTACTAGTCCAGATCTACTCCGCACAACTATTTATCATATCTAACACAGTAATGCAAATAGAAGTATATCAAATGACAAAGAACATAGCATCAATCACACACACAACAAAAGATATACATGGTTCATCCTCTCTCTAGGGATACATCCACATAACTGTGCTTTATAATATATTAAGATTAAGCATATAGTTCTTGTCTGTGCTCTTAGCTAGAAAATCTTCTTTCTTCTCCTTTTCTTTCTCTCCCCTTCCTGCACACCCAGTTGCAGGACTGATCTTCGCTCCTAGATAAAGATCTTACAATACCATAAGGCTCTACACTCAACACTTATCTCTCACTCAATAGTACTCACTCGATCACACAATAGTAATGAATCCTCAATCAACTTAGTGCCAACCCATCTTAGGTCCTTTAGACCTCTATTTATACATTACAATACCTCACTGACAACCTTAGGTCGAGACCAAAGTGTCAAAACACTATATACAAAAACCCTAGGTGTCTAAAACCCTAGGTCAACTTGACTTGCGTTTTCAGGGCTTCGCCAACCTATCTTTCCTTCCTTCTCACGCGATTCTCCAAATTATCCAATAGTGGATTTTCACACTTGATGAATTGTCCACAATCCATCTTCCTTGTTGATCTCTCATCCTTGATCTCCATATCCAATGCCTTTCTTTCTATTTCTTCGCTCCATCTTTTCTACTCTTTTTCTCACTTCGACCCAATAACAACCACTGTGACTTCTGTGTAGTTCACATTTTTCCTTTTCTTCCTTGATCTTTTCTTGCTTCCATAAACAAGGGCCAACAAGCCCCCAACACTCACTTGTGACTCCTCCCGAGGCACTTTAGATTTTATCCCTCTGCTTTGCTTCGTCTTCATACTGAGCAGGGCATCCTTTGCTTCTAGCTCTATTCCTCCCTTCCTTCCTTGTGCAAACTGTATTTGTTGTGTCTGGCACCCAGTTTCAACTGCACCTGGTACCTAGATCCTTTTCCTTGTGATTTTAATGAGAGTTGCAAGGTATTTGGTTGTCATAATATAGTTTCAACTATCTCCCATTCACCAAACCTTCCTTCCATTCTCCATTCAAAGTCTTCAACTACACAACTACTCCTCCTGTAACATAGGCGACCTCATATGGCTCAAGCCAATGCGTTCTGAACTTCCTAGGATGCTTCATGAACTTATTGTCATATACCAGTACCATATCACCTTGCTTAAATACCTTATTCTTGATATGTCTATCATGTTAGGCCTTCTCTCTTTCCTTATGAACCTACTGGTGAAATCCTACAATGAATCGATCTTCTTCCAGTTCGACCAACTGCGCAAGCCTCTCTCGAACAATGCCAATGTCATCCATATTGGTAAAGGCAACAATTCTTAGGCTTGGTACCAAATATTCCACTGGGACAATGACTTCAAGACCATACACCAACTTGAAGGGGGTCTGCATGGTCAATTTCTTACAAGTGGTTCTATAGGCCCATAATACTGCTAGTATTCTTAAATCTGAGTCATCCCTGTTCACACTGCAAATCTTAGTTAGCGTTGTCTCCAAGATCTTGTTGAATGTTTCAACTATCCCATTCACTTGTGGATGGTAAGGTGTGTTGTTCTGATGATGAACTGCAAATTCCTCAGTTAAGGCATCAATTTTTTTATGGATGCAATGTGTGCATTGATCGCTCATAAGGATCTTCGGGCATCCAAATCTGGTTATGATGTCATCAAATATGAAGCACACAGTTGTAGTGGAACTACAGTCTTTAACTTATCTTTCTTCGACCCATTTGGTCAAGTACTCTATCGCAGTGATTATGTACCTTCCTTCTGTGTGCTTCCAATGTGGGTTAATAGGTCGCACAAAGTCAATGGCCCATTTCTCAAATGCTTGTAGGGTCAGTTGTAGTGCTAATGACATTTCATCTATTATGGATGGTTTCCTGACTCTTTGGCATACATCACAGGATCTGTAATAGTCCTTAGCATACTTGTGTAAAGTAGGCCAGCAAAGGCCAACTCTAAGAACCTTCTGCGCAATTTCTTTCCCTACCTAGTGTCCTCCGACGATGCCTTCATGAGCTTTGATGAGGATCAATGGTCGCTCTTCTTTCATAACACACCTCCTCAGTATCTCATCAGGTCCCTTCTTATATAGTTGTCCATCTATAAGTCAAAAGTATGTAGTGTGCACTACTAGCTATTTCTTATGGGTGATTGTATATGCACTAGGTGTCATTCCTTTTGACAGGAACTGGACTATTTCTGCAAAGTGGTCATTAATATTTCTAATGTCTTGCAACTGTGCATCCTACATTGTATCCTCCAAACTAGTAGGCTCTTCTCCATGTTCCGACCTTGACAAGCGGTTGAGACCTTTGTTCATTCTTCCTGGCTTAACCACGATCTCAAAATCATATTCCTAAAATAGATGAAGCCATTTGCATATTCTCCTCCCCAACACTAGCTTGTTGACTAGGTATTTCAGCATAGAGTAATTAGTAAACATTTTAAAGTGTCCTCCTAGCAAGTAGTGGTGAAACTTCTACAATGCATACACTATGGCTAACCCTTCTCTCTTAATGGTGGTGCAATTAATCTCTGATGTGGATAGTTTCCTGCTAGGAAAGGCTAACGGGTGGTCGATGTCTCATGTTCCTTGTTGTGCTAACACAACTCCTAATGCAATAGAAGATGCATCAACATGCACATGAAATTCCTTGCTCCAATCTAGGAAAACCAGAATAGGCGCAGTAACCATTTTCTATTTCAGCATGTCAAAGCTATGCTAGAATTCTTCGTTCTAGTGAAATTAACAGTCTTTCTTCAAAAGATTCTCCATGGGTGTTGTAATATGGGCATATCCTTTAATGAACTTCCTATAATATCCAGTGTGTCCTAGTGTAGTGTGCAGCTATTTGACTAAAGTATGAGGGGGTAGATCAACTATGATGGCAATTTTAGATGGATCTACCAGCAATCCCTGCTTGCATACAATATGGCCTAACAACACTCCAAATGGTGAAAATAAAATGCAATTATTCAGGTTTAAGGAAATCTGACATTTCCTGCACTTTTCCAACATTAGCCTTAAACATTTGATATGATTTTTCAATAAACTAAAGAAAATCCAATCATCAAAGTATGCTTCTAGAAACTTTTGTAGAAACTTCTTGAATGCTTCAACAACCACCCTGGAAAAGATGGTTATATAATTCTTCAATACAAACAACATTACTATATCTTGGTAGGATCCCCATTTTTTGGCAAACATGGTCTTATGGTGATCTTCCTTGGAAATACGAATCTGATGGTATCCTGAAAATCCATTTGTAAAAGAATATACCTCCTAGCCTCCTACATTATCTAACACTTCGTCAGTGAAAGGCTTAGGGAAGGGGTCCTTCAAATAGACATCGCTCAGCTTCTTGAGATCTACACAAATCCCAATCTCTCTTGTCTTCTTGTATTGTACCACCATAGGGCTAATCCATTCTGATTCCTCGACCGATTCTATAATCCATGCTTCCAACATTCTGTCAAGCTCAATCTTCACTTTCTCCTTATATTTAGGGTTCAATCTGTAGGGAATCTATTTGACTAGTCTTTCATATGGTTTCAAAGGGATACTCATCTCTCCCATAGTCCCTTTAATTCCCTTCATATCAATGAAATTGATTAGAAACAAGTCCTTATACTCATGTAGCAATTCTTTGATCTTGTCAGTAGTCGTAGTATCCCAATAATCTCCAACATTTGCAAGATTCGATGTTTGTTCTGTTCCAATATTGACTTTCCTGATCTTGATCGGTTGTTCAATAAATGGTATCTCAACTCTTGGTCCTTCCAAATCTCTCTGGCCTTCTGTTTATGTGATGTTCACCTTCCTAGGATCATCGTTTTCATCAATATTGATGTTGTAACAGCCTTGCAGTTTCTGGAGAGGCACAGGCCATTTGTCCTCTTCTTGTTCCAAAAGGAGGCTAGGTGCCTCCTCAAACACTTTTTATCTTGTGACCTGTAATGCTTGATTTACTGTAGGATATTGGCTTTCGAATAAAAATGTAGTAACAAAGTTGTAAGTCATACCTTCCCAATCTTCAGTGATGAGACACAACTCTGCTTGCACATACCGATTGATAGGGGTTGTTTCCATCATGTTAACGAATTTGTGCACCCACTGCTCTTGAGGAATGTTGCTACATGCTTCCTCGTAACTTTGCACATGGTACTTCAGACAACTCTGACCTGTGTATCTAACTTCGCAACCTTATACTTTCACAGAGAACCGTGCTGTCATCAGAGTACAACATTGTACCCATTCTGTAATGTTGCTTTTGTGTGTCCCCCACCATCTTGGTGGTGTGTATTTCAATGCCTCATCCATTGCCAACAATCGTTGTTGCGTTGGTACACTTTCTTCAAAGTCTGACAAGAAGGTTTCTAAAGGATTCAGACCATCAAAGGTGGGTAAGTTACTTACTGTTGTGTCGATATAGCATACTTCTCTAGTTAATCTAACACATCTCCCTGTACATATTTCGTACATTTCGTTCTTCCAGTTCTCCAGTGCTTATTTTGAATCTGATGAACATGCACTATCACTTCGCTAGCTCAAATTTCCATATACTATAGGATTAATGTAATCATGTTGTCTGGTTGTTAATTTATATATGTTTTCTAGTTCATATGCACGGTCTTATTCTATGATGGGCTCTGTGTATCACTGACCTTCATTAGGTTCTAAAGGTGAAATGACCTTAAGGACATCTCCTTCAAATGTCATCCATTTTTTCTTTAAATCGACCACAGTAGAATTATTGAAATCCCAATCAATTCCTAACAATGCAGGGTAAGGACATGTATCATCAACTATCTCAATTACCTCGAAGTCTGCAAATGCTGTCACTCTATCGATGTCCATAGGGACATGTTCCAATCTTCCAAAGGGGATTATACCTTGCTGATTAGCCATCCTAAGTATGATAGGGCAATAGATCAACTTAGGTTTTACCATCAGTGCCCAGGTTTTCTTCGTCATGACATTGACCTCTGACTCTAAATCGAGGACCACATAGTCTATATCATACTCTCCAATCTGAGCATTCAGGTGTAGTTCCTTGTGTGTCCTTCTCTTCTTGGATAATTGATGTACTTCTTTACTCAGTAAAGGATATACCCTTTCTATCTCATACTGTCTGACCAAATTTTGTAGTTCTTGTATGGCTTTCTCATCTTTAATCAACTCCATAAATGTAAACAAGAAATTGACAAGTTTACTTGCCTCTTTTCCATCTTTGGGCGAAGCAAACTGATCAAATTCCAGAGGCATTCCACATTCTCTTACTTTTGGTCATGTGTTTGATGAAAAAACTTGGTCTCCCCTGAGTTCTCTTCTTGCCTCCATGAACATTTGTTTTTCTTTCTTTGCATCAAAAGTCTATGTCTTCTCTGCATCTTTCCTAACTCTTGATTCTTCTGTAGTCTTTCTTTGGGTCATTCTGTCTTCTCCTATAACAACACCTCCTGGAGTGATAAAAAAAAATCTACGGTCTCCTCCACGAGGTTCTATTTTGATTAATTATATTTGCAGGTTCTGCTGAGGTCCCCATCTCTCCTGAAGTTTAGCCAACAATGTTGGACATTCCTCGATAACATGCTTGAAGGAATTGCAATAACTGCAAGTGGTACAAGGGTTCTGATAGTCCCTTGCCAAGTGTCCTAGTTGTGCATATTTATAACATATTATATGTCCTCCACCTCGACCCATACCTCCTCCTCTTCCTCTTCCTCAGAATCCACCACGAGGGTTGAAGTTTCCTCTCCTAGGGGAGTTATATTGCATAGTGTTTCCTTCTTGTTGTACTTCGCTTTGAATTTTGTATATATCCCTTGAAGTTTCGTGTGTGAGGTCTTAAGCCCTACAATCCATACCATCATGCCCCACAGACTTACAGAATGTGCAATACAAATTTGTGGGTGTCTGAACATATTTTTGCATGTAATAGCATTCACCAGGGCGATGTCTATTTCTACATACCTCTCACTAGGGTAGGGTAACTTGCTTCAAGGGGCTCAGAGCTCCAGAGCCCAAGTATTCATGGAATAGAGGACAATGTTCCTTGTCATGGCCTTCTGATTTGCATCTGACACACCAGATATCTTCTCTTTTGTCTTTTCCCTTGTCTTTTTTTATATCTTCGACCTACATAGACAAATTAGTTAGCTAACTCAAGATTTGACTCATACCTGAGATGGATTCTCCCATAGGGGCTGACTCTAGCTTCATGGTGATATCTAGCGCCTTAGCCTATGAAGGATTCTTTTGTTGCATCAGAGGAAATCTAATGTGTGGTAAGAGAGAAACAATGAACCATTCCTTGTTCTTCTCATCTGGGATTTGGAAACTTAGATGGCCTGTCAAGGTCTTAAATCTCTTTTCAAACTCCCATACTGATTCATCTATTCTATTCTTGATTTATTTTAGTTCTGTAATGCACTATGAATCTGACTTGGGTTACTTGAACTCGGAAATCGACACGTTCTTGATCTCATTCAACGGTTTAGGCTGGGAAATTCCCTTAACAAACTTCATGTACCAGCTCAGTGCACAGTCTCTTAGGGTAGTACTAAACTGAGCTCATTTGACAGCTTCGTCGATGATGTTCTTAATACTCCATATGACTTTGCAGAGAAACTAGTGTTGATCAAGGTCTTCAAATCCATCTCCTTTGAAGGTGGGTAACCTCATCTCATCTTCCATAGATCTTCCTAGGTTTCCTGACTGAGTGGGTGTTGGGCTACTAGTGATAGTGCTCTGAATGCACAGTTGACTCTGATTAATCTAATTTCTTAATGTTGTTGAATCAACAAGAGGAGTAATAATACTTAGTTCAACAATCTGTGCAGTTCTTGAAGCTTATGGCTCTTCTTGGTGAGGTTCTTTAGCTTTCCCTTCCTCTAGCCTAGTGAACTCTGAATGCTCTTCATCTGTCATATCTGCCTCTTCTCCACTGTAGAAACCCTTGTCCCCGTAGTTCTTCTTAAATAGGTTCGCAAGAGAAACTTCTCTGAAAACTCTCCCACTGTGCATATGTCTAGCCTCTGTGTCGTTGTTGTTGTCTAATTTCTTGAACATTAGATATTCAATCCAACATAATACTATATCTTCAAGATGTTCATCTCATGCAATAACATCTTGATCTTCAACTTCAGAAAATGTAAAAATTTTCCTCTAGGTCCCTTAAAGAAGTATCTCTCTACTTGGCTATACGATTATACTCTGTCAACAAAAACCTCAATGATAAACCTTTCGATGGTACTATCAAACCAGTGATCTACCGCTCGTGACATGACATTGTCAACTCTCTTGACCTTCTTAATCAATGTCAATGTCCAAACCACACAAGGTCTAGATCTGATCTCAAAATGGGTATTTGCTAACCTAGATAACCACTCATATAGCTCCTTATGGATCCCTCCAAAGAAAATCTCATGCATATCAATAACGATATACCTTCCTAACCAGTATTCTATGCTAAGATTAGGTTTCTTGTTTTGGGATTTAGTGAAATCCTTTTCTTGATCCTCTATCCACCTATGAATATTTGTCTTCGATGGAAACCACCTTGACATTCCCTCAAGAAGATTCTTGTTCGAGCAACAGAACCATTTGTTTGCACAGGGGTAGACCTAGGGTTCATCTCTAAGAGGGAACCAACAATCCCTAACTATCGTCCCTTTCGACAACACCTGTGAAGAAAATCCAGTCTGACCCGAAGTAGCTATGGGGGGGTTGCAGGAGAGAGATGTTTACAACCAAAGGGAACACCAAGTGGATCTAATACAAGAGCAATGCAACATTTATATATCACTTACCTGTCCATATCTACTCCATACAACTATTTATCAGATCTAGCATAGTAATGCAAATAGAAGTATATCAAATGACAAAGAACAAAGCATCAATCACACAAACAACACAAAATATACGTCGTTCACCCTCTTTGTAGGGCTATGTCCATAGAACTGTTCTTTATAATATATTAAGATGAATCATACATATTTTTTTTGCGTTCTTAACTAAAATATCTTCTTTCTTCTCCTTTTCTTTCTTTCCCCTTCCTACACACCTAGCGCCACACCCAACTGAAGATCTTACAATACCATAAGGCTCTACACTCAACACTTCTCTCTCACACAATAATACTCACTCAATCACAAAATTGCAATGAATCCTCAATCAACTTAGAACCAACCCATCCCAGGTCCTTTAGACCTCTATTTATACATTACAATAGCTCACCAAGAGCCTTAGTTTGAGACCAAAGTGTCAAAAACATAGATACAAAAATCCTAGGTCAACTTGACCTTCATTTTTAGGGCTTCGCCAGCTTGTCTTTCATTCCTTCTCGTGCGGTGCTCGAAAGTATCCAACGGTGGATTTTTCCACTTACTAAATTGTCCATGATCCATCTTCCTTGTTGATTTGTCATCCTCGATCTCCACGTCCAATGACTTTCTTTCTCTTAATTCGCTCCATCTTTTCTTCTCTTTTTCTCACTTCGACCCAGTAACAGTCACTGTGTCTTCCGCACATTTCACAATTTGCCTTTTCTTCCTTGATCTTTTCTTTCTTCCATAACCAAGGGCCAACAACCATCCTCCTACACTGAGCTACTGGACATTCTAGAATTCACAAAGTGTAGAGAGATCTTCCTTTGCGCATTTTGGGGACCATTCTTGGCCAATATGGAGGGCCACGATGACGACGTCTCACTACAATTCACTCTTGGGTTCAATGGGATACTGGATCGCATAGGGTCTCTGGTATTCTTGGTATATGAGGAATCTATTACCTCAGCCATGAAATTTCCATGGGTTGGGAATAGATGGTTCAAACGCCATCAATTTCCATGTCCAAGGTATAACAGAGTGTTCAAGATTGAATTTCAAAATGTTTCTGCAACGAAAGGGTACTCAAAAGAATGGATTAAATACTAATTGGTTAACCCCCTGATCATAATTACCAGGCTCATCACTTGTGAAGGTAGGTACTATGTTTTTAAATCTTGTCATTTTCGTTTATTAGCCAATTTTTCAGCTCTATAAACCCTTGAATTTTCCTTTCTATTTCTTGAAAAGCCTCGAAAGAATGTCTTCCCAAGTCCGTAAAAATTTGGTCAATCCTCACAATAGTTTATTCCACCATGGCCTCATTAAATTTCTTGTTGTATTTGAATTGACAAAACAGAGAAATACATGGGATGATTTCCTCTACCAATTCTCAAATACCCATTTCACAGTTAAGACAATAAAGAGATCAGTTGATTCAGGGGCTGTCACCCTACCTAAGCCTCATTCTCCTAAAATTCCAAACCTTCCAACTCAAATTCTTTCAATGTCTGATAAAAAGGCCAAGAAAATTATTGATTCCCCTGCAGCCTCGTATCGTAAGAAAATAAAAAATCCTACTGATAATTCCCCATTGCCTTCAACAACTATTGATTCTCAACCTAAGAAGCTACAAGATGCATTCCATCAATATTTTCCTTTGGTTCCTACAAAGAGGAGAGGAGATAATCGATTCAAAGGGGAATCCTTTCGAAGACGAAACCAAAGTATGAGTGGCAACCCCAATATAAAACCTCCATGCACTTTGGATCCTATTCAAATGTCTTCCGATCATGAGAACCCCCATAAAAGACTCAAAGAAATTTTTGCAGAGGATTCTAAGCCTGATAAAGAGGTCAAGTCTGAGTGTATTACACCAAGTCTCCCTTACAAAAAACTATTACTCCTTCCTCCCAGATGCCTACACTGTCTGCTAAATTTGATATACCTTCTACATCCATCAAGGAACCCAAGACTTCTTCTCTTGAGCCATATGATCACACCCCAGTGATTGAGAAATTGCAACAAGAAAATTCTTAGTTGCTTCAACAATTGGCAGAATGAAAAACTATGGATAGGCATTTGCATCATGACAATGTTGTCCTACAAGAAAAAGTGAACTCTCTTTAGCGATTTTTTGATTAGATGACCACCACCAATCACAGTATCTAGACGCAATTGAAACATCGTAAAAGGACTAAGATAAATTCCCCAGGACAAGAGGGAGAAGCTTCTAAAGCCAATCCACCCCCTCCTTCACGAGTATAGTTATGTCAGGTGATCCATTTTTGTTTGGAGAGGGACCTGCAAATCCTAAGGTGTGGGAGAAATGTTGGTTTCGTGTTTTGACTATTTTTTTCAATAACCAAATCCTTTTTGTATGCGACAATTATATATTCTATGATCTTATTTATCCATTTTAAAGGTATTATCTAGATTTATACATTAATTCTCGATGGAATCACACAATTTATGTATAATCATTTCTTTTGCAATGGTTTTACAATTAATTCATCTTAGTTAATTGATTATGAATATCTAATGTTCTGGTTTTCTTGCAACACATTGAAATAATGATTTGATCCTCCATCCAGTCCCTTGTCTGACACTCCATCCAACACTTAATCCATCACTCCATTCGGCACTCGATCCACCACTTAGAGAGCACAGGAGCTGGAGGTTAGCACATCGACAAACTTTGATGGAAGAATCAGAGATATGGGTTTTATTCCCACTTGTTCCCTCCAACTATGGAGCTCGACGCATCTACGATTGGGTAGTTGAAGCAGCCGCTCAGTGGAGAGAACATGACTGTTGAGCAATATGCTTTTGTTAAAATGAATTTAATGAAATTCTTGTTTTGAGAGAGAATCGACCCTTCCAGTGGTTGACATATCAAGCTCTGTAATAATCTATAAATATCACTTTCTATGCCACAAAGAGGACATGAATTTTATTATTTACACAAACATTATCTCCATTTTGTTGTATAGTCTATTTTTATGATCAAATCCAATGTTGCGTTATCTTAAGTGACTATGTTTTCCTATTGAAGTATTTCCACGACCTTCTGGGGGGGCCATAGGTAATCTCGGTGATCGTTTATACCAATATATATTTGTATTTATATAGTTTCCTCTAATACTTATTAGATTTCAAAATTTCTTATTTAATGTGTATATCTTTTAATTTCAAATTGCTTGCTCAATGTGTGTATCTTTTTATTTTAAGATTGCTTTTCTAATTAACCTCCCTATATATCTTCTCTTATTTGAAGATCCCTTTCTAAATTGTGTATGTCACAGAGTACGTGTGGACTTCCATGGTTGTGTGTTGATATTTAGACTCCTAACATTTTGTTTACATGTTGTAGAAGTTGTCTAATTATATTGTCCTGTCTTTTTCTCCCTGGTTGTAAATTACTCTGCAGAGTACTAATTTAGATAGTTTTTATTTATCAAGTTGTAATTTCAAATGCTCTCTCCAGGTTTTCTTATTTGCTAATTTTTCTTTTATCATCAACATGATAGGATAGAAATGGATTTTGAATTATGATCTCTAGTAGCATCTTAGTTGATTTTGAGTATGATCTTTAACAGTATGTTAGCTAACTTTAGGTTATGATTTTTAATGAAATCCCAGTTATGAATTTTGAGTTATGATTTCTAATTAGCATCAGTCAAGAGTTTGTAGGTTTGCACAAAGTATTTTCATTGTCATATTAGTTATGGATTTGAATTAAGATTTTTGATTAAGTGCTAATTATGAGATTATAACTTTGCTTGAGTTAGTGATTTTGAGTTGAGTATTTTCCAGCAGTTGTGTGATAGAGTGAATGATTAGTGTTGAATCCCTTCTACACAATGTTTGCAGATCATATGGATTCCAAGAACATTTAGTATTTCTTTTATGATGACAAAACTTTCTATAGACTACCTTATCCATACTTTACATTTCTCTGTAGAAGTTAGCATTTAGTTAATTCCACTTGAACTATGATTAGTAGTTAGATGTCATCGTGATGCCACTCACCAATGAAGACACAATCATCACAGTTGAATACTGTCATAACACTCTTTCTTTTAGTTAAGTAGATTAATGTTTATTCTTTGTGAGATAGAAATAGTTGTGAGTTTTTACTTTAAGAATGGAGTTTTTACTTTAAGAATAGAGTTTTTATAGATTAATTTCTTACTTCCTTACTTGCTTGTTCATTTAGAGGTAGATAGATCAAATAATTCAGAAATAGATTACTTGTTATTTTCTTATTCAAAGAGAGATTGAATAGATTAAATAACTTTGAAATAGATTACATGTTATTTTCTTATTTAGAGATAGACTAAAGAGTCCATAGTTGTAGATTATTTAAGGCTACTTAGGTCAAATAGTTCATAGTTCTAGAATTGCTTGAATCTCATTAATTGAAGGTTGATTTACATAGAATTTGTTGTTTAAATATATTTTAAAAGTCATCTCTTTAAAAAGTAGAATTATAAATTAAAAAGAGTGATGATCCCTAGGGTAAACTATCTCCTTAGCTAGACAATCTTTCCATTAGCTTTTCTTTCTTCCTTGGCTCATATTGTGCCATGACTCTAAGTTTACTTACCTCGGGTTGACAATTTAATTGAGGGATTTAGTACATATAGAATACCCATCATTTTTGGCGTCGTTGTGGGGGAGTTGTATTAAGGTAGAAAATAGTCAAGAAGTAGATCATTTCTAAACATTAGAACTAGTTCTGTGGCGGGGGAACGTTAAGACGAGAGGTAAGAAATTGCACATAGGTTATAGCAGGTTCCCCAAAACCTAATGGTAGTTTTTATTTTTTATTTCTTTCATGAACAAACCTAGGGACTCAAAGGGTAGTTGTCCATGCCATCAATAAATTCTGCCATTATATCACAAGATACAAGGTATTTGTATATATAGATCACTCTGCCATTAGATTTATCATGAATAAACCCATCACCAATGATCAACTAACTAGGTGGCTCTTTTTATTACAAGAGTTCAATATCACCATCCTTGGTCGACCTGGAAAAGAGAACTTAGTAGCTGATTTTATTTCACACATTAATCATGAGTGTGATAATATTCTCTTTGATGATATTTTTCCATATGAGTGATCTGGATTTTATAAGAAGAACGAAATGAATACAGATTATTAAAATATTCTTAACATAGAATAACAGAGATACAGTAAAGCCAATTTTCTATTCAATAAGGAAATAAGTTGAAACTGTCAAATACCACAGAAAACAAGCTTGTTGGAATGGTGGCAGCTTATCTCTGAGAAGAGATGTGACGACTACAATCATTCGCAAGAAGATCCTTACAATGAGGATCTGAAGGCCTTTTTACAATAAAAAGGAATGTTAAAAAACCTAGACATCCAAAAACCTAAACCTAGGAGATGAAGCACCAAAAGTCATGTGGGCCCCATTTGGGTAAGTTAGTACATCAACTTCCTGGTGTCGTAACTTTTGCATACGATCTCCATTTTAGGCGCATGATAGCCCATTGGAAAGGTATCATTGAGGAGATTAATTTTGGAGAATCAATTAAAGACTTTAGATATCATTCAGAATATTTATCCCAAAAAACCTTCATTTAGGACCTCAAAATGGTCTGGGAAGTTAAAAACTGCTAAAAATATTAAATTGCTAAAATTGCCAGAAAATTATTTTGAGGGAGTTGGAAAAGGTGGGTGGACACTGATATCCACCTAGATCGATCCTCCCTCCTTAGGAATAAATGGCCTCCATTGCATTGAGTTCTCCCATAATATGAGGAAATTTCTGTTGAATTTGGCCCCGAGTGAGCCACTTGCCTTGGTGCAGGAGCTTCCCTACTTTGATGACTCGATAAAGATGGATCCTTTGCTGTCGAGTGCCCTTGATATGTGTTTCCAAAATATAATCACTAGATTCCTATTGCATGTAGTTAGGGCTAAGATCTATTGGTTTCAACTAGTATGTTATCTCTGAGGTGCCCAATAATGGTGGGAAATATGGTCGAAGGAGAGACAACTTGAAGACTGGGTGTAGGACAAGGAAAAGGGGAATGTCTAGCTCAAAATCATTGTCACCCATAACCTTTGTGATGGTATATCACCCATAACGAAGTGGCATAAGATTTCAATGGGGCCCTGTAAGGCATTATTTCTGCAAGTGCAACCAAACTTTGTCTCCCACCTAAAACTTATGTCACACCTGATGTTGATCATGGTGTTGCTTGTAATTGGCATTAGACTTATGTAGAATATCTTGAACTTGTTGGTGGATGTGTTGGATCCTCTCAATGAAACGATTGGATTTGTCAGCTCTTGGTGGAGCAGGGGACGAGTCAACCGAGATGGTCACCATAGGGTAGTGCAACATCCATGGGGCCTAATGGTTGGAATCCCAACCCCACCTGAAAGGGGTTGTGGCTATTTAAGCTATGCAGGGCTCTATTGTAGCTATGTTGGACATAGGGAAGACTCTCATCCAATGTGCAAGGTTTTTTTGAATTTAACATGCGCGGGATATGTACGGTCATCCGATTGATGACCTCAGTTAGACGGTGCAGGACCTGATATATTTGTGAACATCCTATCAAATTTTTGGCCAATAGAAATGTTTTTGTAGCAATGTCACTTTGTTTTCAAATCCAAAGTGTCTTTCCACCCAATTGTAGTGAGCTTCTTGAATCAGCTTCGCGTGGTCGCTTGATGGAACGTAGAGATGGCCCAAATGAAAAAGAAACTCATCTTGAAGATGGAAATTAGAGACCACTGAGTTGGCGCCCAACATTTGGTAGGTGGTGGAGAAGTTAGGGTCTTTCTCATAGAGGTGGGACCATCCGAAGGTCTCATGGATGCAAGAGTCTAGCATTGTGGTGACTCTCGTGACTAGAGGTCGACCAAGAAAATCAATAACTCGGTTGGTAATTCTTGTTTTACACTTGATGTTGAGGTGGAACTATTGTAAGTATGTGGACCACTTATGATGGCAGTCATTATGCAATTTTCCTTGGGTCTGCATGAACTATAGTGGCTTGTGATCAGTGTGGATGATTGTTTCCTTCCCAAGAATGTAATGTCTCCACTGGTGGTAGGATTTCACAATGGAGTGCATTTATTTGTTGTAAGTAGGGTACTTATGGACAACATATGATAGTGTCTCACTATGATATTCCACAGGGTGGTCGTGTTGAGTGAGAATGGTGCCCACAACATATTCTGAAGAATTTGTCTCGATATCAAATGGTTGTTGCAGGTCTGGTAATGAAAGTACCCGGGATGAGCACAAACGCTTCTTCAAGTCATCGAAGGATTATTTTTGGGACAGACCCCACACAAGTTTTTCCTTACCACCACCCTTGGTTACTTGGATAAGGGCCCATGTGATATGAGAGAATCCCAACACGAACCTGTGATAGAAATTGGTGAGGCCCAAGAAGATCTGAAGTTCAGTGAGTGTGGTTGTGGCTGTCCATTCAAGGTGATCCACATGCACACCATGTCGATCAACTATCTAGCCTAAGTAATGGACCCTTTCCATGTCAAAGGAGAATTTTTCCAAGTTTTCATATAGTTATGTTGTCGTAGGGTTTGCAAAACTTGTTGAATATGCTGCAAGTGTTCCACCCAAGTCTTGTTGTAGATGAGGATGTCACCCAGATACACCACTACAAAATTATTGGTGAAATGTCATAGGATATCTTCCATCATCCTCATAAAAAATTTTGGACAATTTGTCAAATAAAAGGGCATGACCAGCCATTCAAAGATACCTTCTTTTGAATTGAAGGTGGTATTCCATACATATGTCTATTCTATTGGGACTTGGTGGTAGCCATAATTCAGATCAATCTTACTAAATTATTTGTCCCCCATGAGTTGATCAAGGAGGTCGTTGATTTTGGGAATCGGGTATTGGTTTCAGATTGTGATTTTATTTAGAGCCTGGTAATCAATGCATAGTCGCCATGTCCCATCCTTCTTCCGCGCCATCATGATTGGGATCCCACAAGGCAATGCAATGGGATGTATGTTACCCTTGTGGATAAGTTCTTGGATCTGCCTCTTTATCTCCTCATTTTCTAACATAGAGAGGTGATAGACTAGCCCATTAGTCTATCGCCGCTCTATGTTAGAAAATGAGGAGTGCGCCTGGGTCAGATTGATGGGATGCTTGACCTGGCATTGTAAAGGTACCCTGATAGGAGAGGAGAATATATTTTAGTATTCTTCCATGACCTTATCCACTTTCTTCTATTGTGTTAAGAGATTGGCCACAGAGGCCCTGGATGTGGCTGCCATCTTTTTTTCAATCTAAGAGCGAATTAGGAAGAAGAAAAATTTCCCCATCTGAGAGATGAACTTCCTGTGTTGCTTGAAAAATATCAAGGAAATATCTCTAGGAGGGACTACCTCAAGTATCCTGTATAATTTTCCATTCCAAATAATAGTAACATTACGAGACCTACACTCATATACAACATGAAGTTTCCAAAAATAAGGTTGGCCCAAAATAAAATTACAAATTTAAAGAGGAGAAACATCACAGAATG
The DNA here is from genome assembly GCA_009831015.1 of Picea engelmannii. NCBI lineage: Eukaryota > Viridiplantae > Streptophyta > Pinopsida > Pinales > Pinaceae > Picea > Picea engelmannii. The sequence goes on from ML787630.1 coordinate 323,607, forward strand.
CCTCATCTTTGAAGGTCTTGATGTCGTACGACAGTCGACACTGTTGGATGACACGGAGATCGCTTCCTTGGCGGAGCCATCCAATGGTTTAGCATTGTGGGTGCAATGTTGTCGACAATGCCAACCCCTTGATGACCTCTGCTGAGATAAGGTTTATTTTGCTACCTCTATCAACAATGAAGTGTAGTGGGGTTCCTTTTACCCACATTTGTCAATGAAAGAGGTGCCCGCCTTCGTCTAACTCATCTGGTCGACTAGGCTGGATCTTGGTGGTAACAATGGTGGCACTGGGTTCTGCGTCAATGATCTATCTTCCCATTACCGGTTCTGACTCAAATTCAGAACTTGCATCTGATTCATAGGCTTTCATTTTGGCCACCAACGACTTCTTTGAGTGACATTCAACAGTTTTATTCCAAGGGCTCTTATGGAAGTCGCACCACTTCCCAGTATCTTTCTTTGTCTTTTCGGTGTCCTTCTTTTCTTGTGGCTTGGAATAGTTGTCCTGATACTATCCATATTTTCTCTATCCTTTTTTATGTGGGTTGGGGCCACCCCTTCTTGTCTTTTTCTATGAGGGGTTCCCAGGCCCAAATTTCCATGTATTTTGTTTGAGATTATGCTCAATTTTGACATCATATCAGTAGGCCGCACCCAAGGACGAGATGTCTAGAAATTACATTTTGGTCTGTATGTATATATGTAGAGAACCACCATACTTGAGCACTAGATGTCTCTCTAAATATTTGATACCCATCTTGGTGCACAAGGTATGGAAGATATTTGTGAACTGTGGTATTGTTTGGTCTCTTTCCTACCGCAGTGTGGTCCATTTGGTATACAAGTCCTCATAAATTCTGACAGGGTATTATTGTTCCTTAATAGCATACCTAAAGAATTCCTAGGTGGTCATGACTGTAAATAATGAGGGTTTCTCTATTTCTTTTTTCTCGTAGAAAATTTCCCACCAATATTTAACATGGGGAACGACTTTCAGGAGTGCGAAAGTAATATTTTCTCTATACAAAAATTTATGGACTGAAAAATGCCCTTCTAGTAGATTGAACCACTTGTCTACAACACATGTTTCATATATGTCCTTAAAATATAGGAATATTGAAGTTTATTTGTACCTTGAAGGGGGAACCACCTCCACTCGAGAAAGACACATCGCCTGTTGGTAGCCACCAAAGGATTTGTGCAAAACTATCCATCATCTCCTTCCTTAGTTGCGTGAGGGATTCCTCAAAAAACATTTTGAAAGGATCTCATGTCCCATATAATTTATTTTATCCTTCCATGAGAGGTCGCTTGGGTGTGCGATATATTATGTCCTGAAGAGAAACAAACATGAGACTCAATTCTTTGTACCCTGACCTCGTTGGGGACAGGCATTAAGACAACAAGGAGCAGATTGCTCTGATACCACTGATACAGATTTTATGCACATAACGAAATGAATACATATTATTAAAATATGATTAACATGGAATAAGAATGATACAGTAAAACTAGTTTTCTATTCAATAAGGAAATAAGTTGAAACTGTAAAATGTAGTGGAAAACAAGCTTGTTGGAATGGTGGTGGCTTCTCTCTGAGAAGAGATGTGATAGTTGCGCTCATTTGAAATAATATCCTTACAATGAGGTTTTGAAATCCTTTTTAAAATAAACAAGAATTTCAAAAACCCTAGACATCAAAAAACCTAACCCTAGGAGATGAAGCGCCAAAAGTCATGTGGGCCTCGTTTCAGTAAGTTAGTACATCACCTTCCCAAGGTCGTAACGTTTGCATACGATCTCTGTTTTAGGCGCATGATATACCGTTGGAAAGGAATCGTCGAGGATATTCATTTTGGGGGCTCAATTAGAGCCTTTTAATATTATTGAGAATCTTGATCCTGAAAAACCTTCATTTAGGCCCTGAAAATGGCCCAGAAGTTAAAAACTTCTAAAAATAGTAAATTGCCAAAATTGCTAGAATTTTTTTTTCATGGAGTTGGAAAAGGTGGGTGGCCACCAATATCCACCTGAATCAATACACCTCTCTGTAAATACCCCACGATTTTCTGACATGGAAAATTATTTGGCTACTACGAAGTTACCAACTCATTTGTCACCTCATGAAAAGCATCGAATTATCACGCAAAGTGCTAACTATTCTTGGGTTGGCCATGACCTTTTTCATACTGGAAAAGACTTGATTACTCATATATGTGTCCAAGAAGATGAGATACCATACATCCTAGGAATTTCTCATGATGGACCATGTGGTGGCTATTTTTTCTAACAAACGTACAACATATAAGGTTTTACATTCAGGTTACTATTGGCCTAGCATAGGATGTTGCCAAATATGTGAGGATTTTCGATAGTTTTCCAAGGATAGGAATACCCACATCACCTGATGAAATTCTCTTACATGCCCAACTTACGATAGAAAAATTTGATAAATGGGCCCTTGATTTTGTAGGAACAATTTCACCCATGTCTCGTAAGAAGAAATATAATTTGGTTTGTACAGATTATGTCACCAAGTGGGTAAAGGAAAAAACATTATTTAGGCATACCTAAAAATCCATCATTGAATTCATTTATGAAGACATATTTACTTGCTTTGGTGTTGCTCATGATATTGTTACAGACAAGGGCACACAATTCACTTCTAAGTTGATGAAGGAATTAACGGGGAAATATGGGATCAAGCATTGCAAGTCTTCTCCATATCACCCGAAAAATAATGGTAAAGTAGAGTGAGCAAACAAATTTTTGGAAACTATCTTAACCAAAATTGTCCAATTACACCATAGGGATTGGGCTGATAGAATTCCAAAGGATTTTTGGGCATATCATACCACTTGGAGAAATACCACTAGGCATACCCCATATGAACGAGCTTATTGAAAACAAGTACTTCTACCAATTGAATTCAAAGTAAGGAGTTTTTGTATTGCTGCACAATTGGGATTAGACCTAGAAGAGGCACAAAAAAAACGAGCCCTACAATTGAACTAATTGGATAAGATTAGACAATATGCTATCCAACGAACAATGTTAGTTCAAAACCAGAGGAGCAAGTGACATGACAAATTTATTAAGAAGAAACAATTTCAACTTGGTGATTGGGATTTATTGTTTGATTCCTGATTCAAAACTCTTAAAGGCAAACTTTCCACTTGATGGTTGGGTCCTTATGAGATAGTTATTGTGTATGATAATGGAGATGTTAAGATAAAAACAATTGATGGTGGACAAGTCTCTTTCATAGTGAATGGACACTGACTTAAACTTTACCACAGACCCATTTCCAAAGAATATTTTCTACAGGTCATGTCAACCTAGAAGGAATTGGCCTTAGTGTATGGGGAATTTTCTTCTCCCTCCCCCTGTTCTTGAAACCTTTTCTAAATTATGATTGTACATATGTAAATAATTTAAAGTGTTTTTTTGTTGATAAACATTTTTAGAGATCTCTGTAGGTATTTATTTCACCAAAAGTGGACAACTTCAAGGAGACAAAAAGGGAAGCAATTTACTTTAGAAAAATATGTTTCTATATTTGAACTTTTTTGTCTGTTTAAGAATCAATTGAATAATGAATTTTTATTATTCTTAGAAATTGCTTGTTCTGAATTAGACATTTTTACAAGATTTCTATCTTCCTTTCTTTCAAAGCATATTTAATGGAAGTTTCTCATAACCTCCACCACTAGAGGATATAAGGAAGTGACACCTTGTCTTATCATACCTAGAGGTTACTCATACAATTTCCCCAAGAACCCTGAGTGGGCGAGTAAAGTATATTTATGAAAGAGTATAAAGAACGTTTGGTGAGCGGTTATCCATGGAAGCATCAATATAATTTTAAAAAAGAAGAAGAAAGTTAGTAGGTCCTTGAGATACATTTATGTTCTTTTCCAATGGTACCATCCACTACACACTAAAAATGCTTGATTATACCATATCTTTAGATATCCTACGTCCACTTAAGTATCCCTTACATCAAGACAATATATAAGGAATACATAAAGAATAGTCATCCTCTAACTTAAATACCATCCCAGTCCTAAATAAAAATTTCCAGATCTCCCTCCCCATCTTCTTGCAAAAATATTTTTTTACATAAAAATATTAAAATATGGTGGACTATTATCTGCAGTAAAAGGGTGTAATAGGCTAACCCATCGATATATTGAACATTTCTCTTAGTAACGAATATCGACCTATAGTATCATTAGGTAAACCTGTTGGAGTACTGAACATGCTTTCTAGTAGTGGGGAATTCTACCTCGAGGAGGTGATGATATGAAAAACAATAAATAAAATTCCTAAATATTAAAACTTGTCCTGATGTACAACATTACTTGTAGGCAAAGTGATGCAACCCCCCCTCCCCTCTTGGGGGTTGTGCAACCTCCTAGTCAAGTATCTTCAATCATCTGATCCAAATCGGCTCTTTGGGACTCTGTTGGCCCCACAATCATTTTATACAGGCCCCTTTTTCTCCTAGGCGCAGGTCCTATGAGAACCTGTGGCTCATGCTAAGCCCTTGTTCTCTTCTGACAATTTGAGTGATGGGCTCTAGCTTCCTATGCTAGGACTCTTATTCTCCACATGAACCTGGGCTATGAACTCAGGCCAATCCTCTTCACAACTCCACGCTTCAAAGATTTTGCGAACAACTAACTCCCTTTTTCCCGATCTACGAATTGACGAATTTACCTGGGACCCGATCTACAATGCACGTCTCTCCCACGACCAACGAATGTGATCAGCTTCGGACTACATCCTTCGAGAGTTCCTCCACACTGATATAATCTTTCTTCAAGAGTACCTTTCCTCTAAAACACGTGAATCATTGCCACATGTCCTTCTAGATCCAGTGTTCTAGAAACAATTCTCTCTTAGTGACTTCGTGAAGATTGCTCTTTTCACCACACAAATTCTTTCAAAGTTCCTTCTCATAAACTCTTGAATTTGCTTCCAGCTATCAGCCTGGATGATGGATGGGCATGAATATCTTTGGGACTTCGGGACTTCGACATGTCCTTACTCTTGTTCACACTTTTCACTATCTCTTCTGAGATTTGAACCTGCTCAGTCTCCTAAGGGTTTCATCCCTCTACTTCCTTCAAAGTATTTTCTGGTGCCCTTTTGCAACTCAGCACTCTTCCTCCCGAGATTGTAATATGAAATTGATTTACCTTTGGCACACTCCTTGCGCTTGACTAAGCCTTCAAATGGCTCTCTTTCAACACTTTGTCTGAGTATTTTCCTAGTGTGCTCCTTGCACAAGTCTTCCTCTTGCTTCCTTCACTGAAGAAAATCCTACATCCACTCAATGCACACTTGCAGAGCTTCTTTCCCTCAGAGTGTTTAGTAACCCTAGGTTTTCCTCAATTCCTCCAACACCTCAGAATGTGTTTGTTCTCTGCACTCCTTGCACATTCTCAATTCCCTCCTGTAAGAGTTTTATAGAGTCTTCAACAACTTTTTTCTATGCATACTTCTGTGCAGACCTTCCTCCAAGGTATTCAACAATCTTAATTTGTAATTTCTCTATTGTGCCCTCCTGGCACATTCTTATCTGACTTGTGATATTTCATATGTGCACTCCTTGTGATGGATACATAGTTTCTAATACTTTGTTGTGCACTCCTTGCACAACCAAAATGACCCAGAACAACTCAACAAACTCCCAAATAGATAGTGAATTCTATCCTTACCCTACAGATGGAAGCTAACACACACCTACAACATACATTCATGCAAACACAAATGACACTCATAAACAAACACCACACACAGGAATTTGTAAATAGTGAAATCTATTCTTTTGTATTAATATCTGAATGTGAAATACAATATATGGGCTCAAAATCCAACTAAGTCTCGGTTCTTTTCTCCTCTCTTTGGCTTACAATGTTTTTCAATCGATCTTTAGTAGCCTCTACTATGAATATGATACAAATATTTATACAAGAGGGGTTTGACAAGATTTCCCTCCAAGCTATACTAGTGGTGTCTAATCACCATCAAAACGCCTATCTACTGAGGTAGATTACAATGAGTGGAAAATCCAGTTTGAATCAGATCTAGATCCCTTATACCATAAACCACTTAAGGAAACCTTATCTACAGCCTGTGAAAAGGCATAAGTTGGCTCTACCCAAGCCTTACAACATGTACTTGCATTAATTAATTTTAAATTTTAAAATTCAAGGGAAAAACGAGAGGGTTGGTGCCTCTCCCCTCCTTGAATGCACACCAATGTGTTGAATAGTTGGCATGTGATGAGGAGGAGCAATGCTCCTACATCATACTCCACTACTACGAAACATTCATGAGCTATTTCTCATGAGATTCCCATCTCTACTATTGAAATCATCTTAGATCCCAAACTTTCCCCTGGAGTTGTCCTCTTTCTCCTCTGCTTTGTTGTTGTTGTTGCTCTTCTACGTGTGCAATTCCTCCTCTGTTTAGCTTCCCTCTGCTGAAAAATTCTTTCGTTGACTTCAACATCAACTCTCTTATCTCCTGTATCACCTCCTCCAACTTCTCTGTTGGCTAGCTTTCCTTATGCAGTCTACTCGACTGCAACTCCTCTTCCTCATGCACATCAAAGGGAAGATCATATTGATCCCCCGTGTTGTTTTCTTCCTCTGTGGCCTCGACTTGCTAGTCTACTGCAAACTTGAATTCTGCAGGCCCATCACTCAGATGATGCTCAACTATATCCTATGAAAAACTAACTCCTTTCAGTTCGTCTAGCATGGCTATCTCCTGGCAGCCATCTTCTGGTTCTGGATCATCCAACCAACTCTTCAACATATTCAAATCCATCTCCCACTGAGTGAGAAACTCAATTGTGTGCTCCTCTTCTGATATTGGGGAAAACTTCAGTATATGCTCCTTATCCTCCATGAAAGTCTCAATTGGTTGTCCTTCTACATTAGTTGCACCTGCAACTTGTGCACTGGACTCTGCTAGGCTAATTGGAAGGAATATCTAAATTACCCCAATGATCAGAATGCTCCTCTGATCCTTCTCCTCTGTGATGTAAGTATTTAACTTCTCATCATATTCATTCACATGGTCTACAACCCCACGTGAATCTTCATATGGATGAGGCATTTCTTCTGCCTCTTTTCCATCTATCACCACCCCTCATTGACATGAACTCTCAACTTAGTTCATCTCTTCTCCCTTGCCCACCTGGAAAATTGGGGTTTATCGTCTGCCCTCCTAGCAGTTTATGAGATCAACTAATCTCTTCTCATTTCCCACCTGGAAATCTTTGAGATCTCTGGTAGATCTCTTTTCGTCATCACTGAGGTTTTCAACATGCCTCAACCACCTTTTTAACAACTGTTTCTGCCTTCTGGACAACAAATTTTGAACATGACACCGAGATTTCCTTTTCAGAGGCCATTTGCACCTCCAGTGTACCTTTACTTCCTGTTGCAACTTCAATGCTAGCTTCTCCATTTCTTCTCAGATTTCACTGAGCTCCTTATCAATTTCTTCTTTTCTTTTCTACTGGAGGTCCTCTCGTCAACCATGCTTGTTGATTTCAGTAGCCATATTTTCTCATTTGACCTTCAACCCACCTATATTTCTACCATATTATACACACCTTGCAACATTATTCACAGAGCATCACACTTTGTCTCCCTTCACCTGCTGTCTACAGGAGAAATCAAGATCTGACACTACTTGATGTAGTCAGACTATCTTCTCTTCTTTTTCCTATTGTCTGCAAGAAAATTTCATCTCAGATACCACTTGATGATATCATTCTATGTCCTCTACCTATAGAAATTGATTTTGTGGCTCTGATACCACTTGATTGTATCAGAGTATCTCCTTTGACTACTCTCCGCTACCAAAAAAACAAATTCAAGCTCTAATACCACTTGATGCAACCCCCCAACCCTCCTGGGGGTTGTGTGACCTCCTGGTCAAGGATCTTCAATTATATGAGACGAATCGGCTCTTCGAGACACTTTTGGCCCCACAATCATTTTACAAAGGTTCTTTTTATCCTAGGCGTAGGTCGTGTAAGAACTCGCGACTCCTGCTAAGCTCATGTTCTCTTCTGAAAATTTGAGTGATAGGAAATAGCTCCCTACGTTAGGCCTCTTATTCTCCACATGACCCAGGGATATGACCTCAGGCCAATCCTCTTCAAAAATTTGTGCTTAAAATCTTTTGCGAAAAAATGAATCCCATTTTTCTGATCTCTGAATCGATGAATTTACCCAGGACCCAATCTACAGTCCACTTCTCTCCCATGACCAACGATTTTGATATGCTTCTGACTCCGACCTTCATGATATCCTCCACACTACTCTCCTATTTATTTTGGAGTACCTTTCCTCCAAAACATGCAGATCTCCTCCACATTTCCTTCTGTATTCAACAGTCCAGACCCACTTCTCTCTTTGTGACTTCGAGAAGATTTCTCTTTGTGCCACGTGAATTCTTTCGAAGTTCCTTCTTGTGAACTCTCAGATCTTCTCACACCTGTCAACCCGAACGATGAACGGACCTGACTGGGTTTGGGAGTTCAAGACTTCAGTGAGTCCTTACTCCTGTGCACACTTTGCACTATCTCTTCTGAGATTTGAACCTGCTCAGTTTCCTAATGGTCTCGACCCTCTTCTTCCTTTAAAGTATTTTCTAGTGCCCTCTTAGAAACTCGATGCTCTTCCTTTTGAGATTGTAAGAAGAAATTGATTTACCTTTAGTGCACTCCTTTCACTTGACTGAGCCTTCAAATGGATCTCTTTCAACACTTTATCTGAGTGTTGTCCTAGTGCGCTCCTTGCACAAGTCTTCCTCTTGCTTCCTTCAATCCTTCGGGTTGAACGAATCAATTCCTACATCCTCTCAATGCACATATGCAGAACTTCTTTCCCTCAGAGTGTTTAGTAACTTGTTGGTAGTAATACATCATTTTTTATATTGTACATGATTGAAAGAATTTACATTTTTATGTAGCTACCATCAACCCATATATAAACACTTTTCTAAGTATTATGACTGATTGGGTTAAAGCCTACTTCATTAATTTTTACTATTTCAATTTTCGATTGTTTTTTTTTTAACTCATGACTGCAAGCATGAATTAAACATAAAACTTGGCTTGTTGTTTTAGTAATTTTTTGCCTTCGGTATATTGTTCAACAAACCATTCATATTAAATTCAAATATAAATCTTATAAAATGGTTGTTAGACCCATTTTTTTGTGTTAATATGATTATTGTTTCAATGGTTCGATAGTTTTCGATTTGTGAAGAGATTTTGATATTTTTTTTTGATAGTATTGTCACGAATTCGGTGGTCGTACCAAAATTTATACAAATGAATACACACCTCTTGTACTCGCGTCCTCACCTCACCTTGATGGCTTAACATTTTAATGAGCCATTCATTACATGCATAGGGTTTCAGTACTTTGTATGTTTGGCTATCATCACAAGGGATGGTAAGGATTACAATCAAACCCTTGGTTTTCACTCCCACTATTCAACTTATGATAACACACATGCTATCTTATTTTTATGTCTCCACTCTCCATTCCGTACTGTTTCTGCTACTCACATGATTCGAACTTAAAACTATCCAGAGTAACCCCTGTTGCATTCCGGTTACATTTTTCATGGTGCCTATCTTTTTCTTGGAGCCGAATGGATGTGAGGCTTTACTTTCTCATGACCATGTGATTGAGGACCTAAAAATCCATGGCTGGGATGTTTTCCTTAAGAAATTTGAGGGTTATAATCTTCAAGTGGCTAAAGCTTTTGTGCAAAACTTCAATGGTCGCAGAGATAAAATTGGGGACACACAATTAGAATTGACCGAGGGGTTTGTGAGAAAAGAAATAGGGCTTCCATCAAAGCGTGAAAAATGGTTCAAAAACAACTTAATTGAAGAATTCTCGTGGAGTCTGTTTATGAAATCCTGAAAGATCAACTCCTCTAAGAAAGGTATTTCTATCTCCCTGGTAAAACCTAGATGGAATAGTTTGTTGTTAGTTCTCAAGCAATTTGTGACATGAGAAGGTAGATACACATTGGTATTCCTCTACCATATCTGTTTACTCATGCATTTCATTGGTTTCAATTTAGATATGCCATTTTACTTGTTGAGAAGCCTCTATAATATGTCCAAACGATATAAAAGACAGGGTGTGGATTCAAGATTGTTCCATCACGGATTGGTTATGATATTGTTGATGTATCACATATCGACTGTAGGTGACTTTTGGGAATTTTTTTTTATGAGGAATGTTTTTTCCCAAACTGTTCCTACAACAAACCCTAACGTAGAAAAGTCACTGATTGAAGACCAGTTCGGTATTTCGATCAATGGACTAGAGTTTATCAACAAAAACCCTCTAGATGTAGGGATCTCGAGTAAGTCTTTATCTGTAGGATTTTCTGAGCAAGAGACTATTGAATTGAAGATAATTGACCCTCTTGTGCCTGATATTGATGCTATCATGAACGTTATTATTAAGTCGGATATCGAAAAACCTTGTAAAGGAACAAAACAATAATGTGTAGACTTAGGGTTCAAGAACAAGAAGGCAGATCGCCTAATTTTGAGGAAAATAAGGAACCAAAACAATACTAATATGAGCTCAATCGGTTCAATCGAGATCGATGAGGGTTCGGATCCTGAAATAGAGGATTTTCTAGTTCTGGAATATCTAGAATTGCAAGGTTCCAAAAGGGAGGTTATCGGTCCTACTGAACCTTATGATTTTGTGACAAATTTTCCACCATGCCTTAAAGGTAAAGAAGGGTTCTCCGGTATTTTTCATGATCAGATGAAAACAACAGGTAATAATAATACATCCTTGTTTGACTATGCACTTCATTGACCTGTCCTCTCTCTTGTACAATGTGATGTATGTTTCCATTTGGTTGAGCGAAATTACACCGACATTCCTCTCCTACAGTCCAAAATTAAAACTCTTATTGCCAAGAGTGATTTGTTGAGGCAAGAAAACCGTGATCTCAAGGTGCACGCTGAGAGGAAAGCTAAATGTATTAAGAGATCAGGAAACATAGTCATCAAGAATGCAACCAGTGTTAAGGCAATAATAAATTATGAACTACCCGACCCCTCTTTAGTTAAATTTTAATGGTAAACAATTTGATTTTATTTTTTGTTTTATCTCTATTATCTAATTCAAAATAAATTGATTTGAAGTTTGATTTTATTTATTAAAATTAAGACTGGCTATAGAATCTTCGATTCTGTAGCCAAGTCTCCCTTTTTTTTTTTTTTAATTAGTAATTAGTTATGATTAATTGTTTTTCTAATTTATTAAAATGGTTTTGTTTTTTTAAGGAAATTGGAGATGTTGTTGCTGATTATTGGGAGGAAATATCTTTCAATTATATGCAAGTGATTAGAATTTTTTTTATTTTTTTTATGTTTTATAGAAACTTTGATCTATTTTTGAACAAAACAACTTTCTTATAAGTGGTTCCCAATCCATTGTTTTTGTAATACTGCTTGATTTTAGGAGATCCATCTCTATCCTGTGAGATATGAGTACGTGATCCTAGGTTACTTTAAATACTGTTCACTTTGTTAGTAAAAGGGATCATCTTTTCTTGGAACAAATTATGGACATGTAATTCTCAAATTGAATGGACAAGTGATTCACATTACGGTTTTATACCTGGGTGATGCTGTTTCATTTATGTTTTTCTTTTTATTATGAAAGATTGATATGTTATGCAGCTTTAGTCTCATTAGCATGCGATGTTTCATTTTATTTAGTACTTTAAATTTTTGTCTATAACTTTATGTTTCATATATTATCTATGTGATCGTCATTTCAACTTCAATGCCATAATTTATGCTTGATGTATAGTTGATGTATCCAATGAATGTTTCACATCGAAATTTCTTTTACTATAATCATTCATAATCACAAGATCACTGGATCTACATTTTTGTTACTCTATCTTATATCCAAACTGTGAATAAATACCTTGAGTTTATTCAAGAAATGTTAATAAAAGTCTGTCGCAGATTTATCTCATAGACAAGATAGTTGGAGGTTTGGATCGCACAGAGAGATAGACATAGTATGAAACTAATCTTAGGTTAGCTTTATTCGCATTCAATTTCTATTATCAGTTTGTTTATTAGAAAAACAGGGAAGTTTAAATTGGCTATGACCATTACTCTATCCTTGTTTCAGATTATGTTTTATTAGCATTTTTTTTTAAGTTCTTGGATTTTAGATTATAAAATAGAAAATATAAAAATATGTGATTTCTTTATCTACTTTTGAAAATAATAACCAAACATTGATTTCGCAAGGCATTCACCAAAAACATGCAATTTGTAAATACTCTATTTATAATCACATATTTATATTTTTAGAAACACTTGTAATAATTAGATTAAAGTATATTGTATCATAGTTTTAGCTTTAGAGTACTTTATTTATTTTCTTTGTTTTAGGACCTGTTGATGGGAGAAATTGATCGCTCGTCAACTGGAGGAGTGAATCCGGTCTGAGGTTGTCTAATTAACCCAAGCCGCTTGGATTAATTCAGTCTGATGGGTTTTTTGGCTCCGTTGGACGATCTAAGTCCTAAACAAAGCAAAAAATAACTAAAGGAAAAACAATAACCTAATAAATAACAATTACTAAAATCTATAAGTACATTTAAATATATATATGTAAAATTTATTTAACCGAAATATGATCAATAAATTTATATACAATCTGTACAAAACATGAGTTTTAATCTAAACTCATAAAAATCAAATGTACATTAGTTACTTTAACAATAGTAATAAAGAAAAGTGAAAATACTATTTAATTTTTTGGTTTATTTTCTTGGATGAATACATTCATGAAATCGAATATTAAACTACTTAATCGAACATAAAATTATAGGTAATGGAAATCATACTATATATATAAAACTTATAAAATAAACAAACAAACGAAATAAAATAATAGACTAACCTATTAACGCATCCAATGCCTGTTCAATAAGGAATATCCAACCACCTTATCTGGGAAGTAAACCTGCAACAGATCGTAATATTGTTCCAAACAAAAGTGAAACAATGTGATGGAGATTGAGTTTTGATAACAGAACATAAAAAGGAAACAGTTACAGTGATCTAATGATTTACAAGTAATTACGATGAGATAAATCTTCCTGTAAGAACTTGCATGCAGACATTCAACAGAAATTAGAGATGAATCTCCTAATTTAAATTGGATAGATGATCACTGTGTATATATTGTATCTGAAACATAATATATGGGAAGCATATAAAATGAATCATTTCAAATGATAATAAATCACGACGACTAAATAAATCACCATCTATTATCAAATCAACATAAACATAACCTGAATCAAAACATCATATAGAAAAGTTAAAGATGTAACGTGCATTCTGTTTCATTCAAGTCTGCAAAAAAAACACCCATACTCTTGCCCCAGGCTGAGATGAGGAATGTTTACAAAATGATATGTTTATATAGGTTTCAAGAAACATAATTGTTTCATGTTGATAAGATCAAATTGGTTTCAAAAAATAAAGGGGGATGCAACCACCCCGATTTCACTAGATATCAAAAAACTACCAACAGTCTAATTCTGTTTACTCAAAATACAAAATTGATATCGATGGGAGATCTCAAAAAGTGTCTCATATGATATTTGAAATCACGGGCTCCTTAATTATCTTGAAAACAAAAGAAACTAAGAAGATCTCATATATGTTTTCTGTCATCAAATCAAACAATTTGAGTTTTCTTAACTGGCTACAGAATCTTGCGATTCTGTAGCTAGTTATAATAGGAAATGCAATCTTATTTTATTGAATAAACAAAACAGCCTAATCTTAATAATAAAAATATTTTATTCAATCAAACCAAATATCCTAACTTAAGAATGAAAATAATCATGCTAACAAAATCATACCTCTAATCATAAAACCAAATCATGTAAAGAAACTTTGGAATTAACGATAGTTGTAGCTGCCTCTACGTTTTTTAAAATCACATGACCTGTAGTTTTCAAATGCTTCTCCTTCCCTTGGATGATGGATTCAAGTCTGTTGTTTTCATTTGTCAACATATCAACTTGGTCTCTTAAAGACTTGATTCGTGACTGTAGCAGTGGGACATTGGTATAGTATCTGTCGATCCAGGATCGACACACATCACATTGTGATTGTAAGGAGTTTGCATTAGAACGAACAACATGATGGGTCAAATAATCCTCCATGCGGATGGTAGATTTATCACAAAGTTGGATACCAGGGAATTCTGGGTTGTCTTTCAAACAAGGAGGCAGATTATCGACATAGTTATAGGGTCAGTCAGGGTATAGCCCGAATGACACGGGGTCCTCTTCAGCAAGGAATTTGTGAATTTGTGAGTCTAATATTTCACTCACTTCAATCATGTTGATCATGTCTGCACGAGGTTTTTTTTTATTTCGAAGACTTCGAGAAATTAACTGACCATCTCTTTTGTTTTTGAAATTGACATCAACACTACCTTTTAACTTCTTTCTTGTAGGTTGCTTCACAGTTTTAATACAATCCTTTGGATGTGTAACCGGTTGACTGTCCTGTCAAATGACCTTAGGGTAGCTCGAAGGTTCACTGTTAGGGGAAAAATCACAAGACTGGAGAGGTGGAAGAGAGGTCGTTGGGTTCACAAGGGTTTCCTCAACGACTAGCTTATCTACTTCTCCCAACTCAGGGTTACCAAAACCATTTCACGTAATGAACGAATCCCAACAGCCATTTTGTGACTCTAACTGATGCATGAGGATGATTTTAATGAGGCCATGGTGAAACATACTTGAATCTAACCTCTGTTTCCTAAATCTTTCCCCATTTTATACAGAATCCTGAGTAGGTAATAAGGCATATTCAACGGAAAACCAATAAAACTCATAAGCAAGCGTAAATGATATAGGAAAACAATTCTTAATCATCCCTCACATGTGATCAATTGATTCACTACAACAAGTAAATCATGCCACCTAGGTTTCAAGAACGAAATTGGCATACCTCAATCACAGCTAGTTATTTTTCATGAGGTAAACAGTAAAGTCCAAGGGACTTCCTCCACTTTCACATTTTTGAACCATTTCTGACGAACCGCTGGCAATCTCGTGGCTTGACTTAGGAAATCTTCGGTTACTTCCAATTGCACATCACCGATTTTTTCCCTACAACCATCAAAGGTTAAGGCAAACTCTTGGGCGACTTGAAGATTAAAACCTGGAAAATTTTCGATGAAAATATGCCAACCATTCCTTTCCAAATCTTCCCTAGCATTATCATATGAGAGCAGGGTTTGGATGTCGTTCCGTTAAACCCTTACCATTGGAGCCATACTAAACAGATGGGTAATTAACGCACAACACACAGGTAGGATTTTCAAAAACAAAACAGAGCCATAGCCCCGAGCCTTATCAATACATGATGTGATGATTCAAACGATCGGCAAGGTGTTTAATCAAAATGCGTGTGAAGAGTTTTGTGACACTCGAGACCATGCTAAGGAGTAATGGAATCCTGTACATTGTATGCCACCTTGGCATTGGGTACATGATAGGACTAGAGTACTCTAAAAACATAGTGCACGCATCATAGTTTTATTGCAAAGTTAGGTAGGTTTACAAAAATTGAATAATCAAAAGTTTCATGAAAGAAATATGATCAAAAATCAAACCAAAATCCATACAAAAAAATCGAATATCAAATGGTGGGGGTCTTTCATTCATACAACCATAAATCTCTTAGGCATGCTTAGAATCGAAAGGGTCACAAACAAGGAGAGCAACATGCTCATAGCAAGAAATCACAATTTTGTAATAAACCATATGCTTTCAATGAAATTTTAAAATAGAATAGTAACGATAGTTGCGAGTGTTCATGTTTTCAGTCATGAAAACGATGCATGAATAGATGATAGGTAAAATGTGACGATTTACAATTGTCGTTTAGAGAAATGCTCATAAAGAGTAATAAAATTTCATAGACCCTGTGTAGGCAGCTTATAAAAATAATAATCACATAATCACTGCCAACAGGACCCTAGTTGGCTAATGGATCCATTAAACCCATCAGAAAAGATTACACCAAATGCCTTGGGTTAAATAGACAACCCCAGTGTAGATCTATTCTCCTAGTTAACAGTGCGTCACTTACGCCTGTCAACAAATGGAGCTATAAGGAGGTCCTGAATTCAATTGATGGCACGTGGAGGTCACAAGACTTCTCCCCCACACACTCTCTCCCCTTTCATAACGCGTAGTCTCTCAGAAAACAACGTTACATTTGAAACAAAAACTAACTCAAATGATAACCCTAAGTTTTCCATTGAACCATTGACACCAGTTCCTCAAGGGGCCGACGTCCAAGAAATTGTTCGTCAATGACTTATAAGAATGCATAGTTCCTTAGACCGTATTAGATAGCCAAGTAGGCCACTTAATCAAACCTTTGATTTCTCAGATATTCGATAACAACTGCAAGGCACTGGTCTGCTCCCAAACCGGTTAGGTTAAAATACTACCAAGCCTACTGAAACACCTATCCTTGGAGTCGGGGGATTGGGTATTCCACCTTCCCCACATGATTCATCTCCATCCTCTTCAGGGAGAGATTCTTCAGACAAAGGCAGTTCCTCATCAGGACCATCATATCCTTCGACACTACCAATGCCCATGGAAAATCAAAACAATCTTGCCAGACCTTGGCTCGATCAAGATGTCGTGGATGTACTCAGACCTCAACACCCATTACCAAAACATCCTGAGAAATCGTTACCCAAATTTGATCAGGATTCTAAATAATCTGTTGAAGATCACATCAAAAAAATTATGTTCACCATTAGACTTTGGATTGTTAAACACGAGGATTTAGTATGCAAATTATTTCCTTATACTTTTGAGGTAAATGCCTCCACATTGTATTTCGCTCAACAACCCCAAACCATTGTTTCTTGGGACAAGTTTGAAACTTGTTTCCTGAAAAAATTCGGGGATGATAAATCTCCAGAAGTCTTGGTTATGGAACTTTCCGGATTAAAAATGAATCCTAAGGAAAAAGTGAAATATTTTAACCAAATATCTCTTACGTTAATAAATAAAATCCTTGCAGATTCAATGCCCGCTGAAAGCCTAATTGTCGCATATTACACTAAGGCTCTGCATAATAACATAGAAATTTGGGTCAAAAGGTCTAAACAGAACACACTATTAGAAGCCTTTGAGGAGGCAAGCTAAATTGAAAAGGATATATTAAGCTTAAAAGACAATCTCAATAGTGAGGCTGAAACAACTTCATCCTCGAAAAAGAAAATAGAAATCCTTACTAGGCCTCCTCAAGCTAAAAATCAACCAGAAATTTTAGACTTAGAAAGATTGCAGAATGCTTTCCAAAAACTATCCAACCAGGTCATTGACTTGAAGAGATTAGCCAAGGAGGCATCCATAAGCAAAGGAATTTTTAAACCTCATTTCAGAAAACCTTTTCCTCCCAACCAACCAAACCCGACCACTGAAGGTCTAAATTTTGAAAGATTGAAGTATGCTTTGCAAACCATATTATAAGAACATGATAATTCTTCTTTTGTCCCTCTTGAAAGTTCTAAGGATGTAGTTGAGGAAGAAGTGTCGGAAGAGGAGGAATCATCTGCCAATATATTTGGTCACTTCTTGGACAGTATCTTCCAAGAAAATTTTGAAACTATTCACCCCTACAACACAAGAAGAAAAACACAAAAAAACTTCTTCTGAAGTGAGTAATAATGTGTTTCCAAAATAGTCAAAGCAAGATGAAATTAAACAAAGTTTGGCAGCCCCTGTTTTAGAATACAATTTAATTGAAGATCTAAAAAAACCGAGGACTAATATTTCTATTTTTGAGATGCTGAAATTCCCCTTATTTTGCAGAAAATGCTTCAAAGTATCGCTGAAAACATTAAAAACAACGATCCTAACAACAAGAAAATTGTAGAAATTGGTTCAAAAACAACCAAAAAGATCCCAACTAAAACGACATCTGAACTTCCAGATAAAAGGGATTTAGCTGGAAAAATTGTAGCAAATGTAGATAAAATTGTTTTAGGGACAACAACTACAAATCAATAGGATTTTGCTATAAACACCCAGAAAAATGTCCCGCCATTTTTGTTAACCTTTGAAATTTTCAATAGGAATGTACATAATTGTGTGGTCAATTTTGGTGCATCATCAAACATGATGCCTCTATCTATTTGTCAAAAACTTATCACAGAAGTTAAAACTTCTGATCTCAAAATCATTCATCTTGATCGAATAAACGTTAAAGTAATTGGTGAGCTTAAAAATGTTCTGGTTAGATTATATTCCAATCCTAAGTTTCATCAGGTAATTGACATTATCGTTGTGGATATCCCTTTATTTTATGGTTTTTTTTTAGCAGGGACTGGTTCGAACAACTGCATGGTTACTTCACCATAGATTGGTCTCATTTCTGGTTGCCTGAAAATAGACAGCCCAACAAGATCATGATAAAGAAAGAACATTATCTGAAGCACCGTGACAGATCTAAATGATACAAATGAACCTTCCACTACATCTGCTAATTCATTTGAAATGCAGGGAATAAATCCCTCCTTTGGTAATTTTATGACCAAATTGATCCTATTACTAATCCTGGGAAGAAATCATAAGTTATGACCTGTACTCGGGCATCAAGTTTTCCAAGTATGCCAAACACTACTGACAAAACCCAAATCTGGTAATTGTACTTTGATGGATCCAAATCCAAAGAAGGAGTAGGTGCAGGTTGTGTACTCATCGATCCTACAGGTAATAATACTTTTATTGCCTGTAGGATAGAGTTTGAATGCACTAATAACACTGTTGAGTATGAAGAACTTCTATAAGGGATCAAGAAAGCTTTGGATATGGACGTGCATAATTTGATGGTATTTGCTGAGTCAGAAATCATGGTTAGGCAGGTAAGAAATTCCATACATTGCTTATCATCACATCTGAAAAGATACCAAACTGAGGTATGGAGTTTAATGAATTTTTTTTCAACATTTAACATAAATTCCATTTCTAGACTAAGTAATTTGGAGGCTGATTTATTGCCTAATGTCTCTTCTAAATTATTGCTTGCAAAAGGTCTTTCTCCTAATTCATTTTTTATTGAATTGTTGTTCAGGCCATCGATCCCAGATAACATCACCAATTGGAGAGTGTTCGACGATGACCAACATATCATCAACTTCTTGCATATGGAAGACACCTTCGAAGGTACAGTCAGTGATGAAGGCACTCACGATGAGAACCTCTAAAAATTCATGGTAATATTACATCCTAGATCTCCTGAAACAACATCTGATCTGGTAAACTCTATCCCCAGATCTGTTGTAAAACTAGAGAAGTTTTATGACTTTCATGATAAATTTAGAGGGACAATTAATTGTAAAACGAACAGTTCTTATTTGATTTATGAGTCGATTAATTTAGGAACAAAGGACAATCCTCAAAATATTAATCTAGGAATGAGATGCTCCAAACAAGAACTATTTTCTTTCATAAAAAATTTTAAACAATTTAAAGATGTTTTTTCTTGGACCTATGATGACTTGAAAACATTCGACCCTAACATCGTACGACATGTCATGCCCATGAAACTCTAGACTCAGCCTTTTCAACAGAAATTGAGGAATATGCACCCTAAATTAGAACCCACCATTAAAAAAGAACTAAATAAATTACTAACTGCAAAGATACTTTTCTCGGTAAGGCACACTCAGTGGGTGTCTAATCTAGTTCATGTAAGGAAGAAAAGTGGTGAAATTCGACTCTGTGTCGATTTTCGAAACCTAAACCAAGCATCTGATAAATATAACTACCTTGTTCCTCCAATGGAACAAATTTTACAACGAGTGTCTAGTTCTGAGAGACTATCTTTGCTAGATGAATTTTCAGGATACAACCACGTCCTCATGTCTCCCTTAGATCAACTTAAAACTACCTTTCACACCCCATGTGGAACTTATGCCTACAGGAAAATGCCTTTTGGAATGATAAACGTCAATGCCACTTTTTAGAGAGAAATGGTTATTGTTTTCCGTGGCCTCATAAACCAATC
Organism: Picea engelmannii; assembly: GCA_009831015.1. Lineage (NCBI taxonomy): Eukaryota > Viridiplantae > Streptophyta > Pinopsida > Pinales > Pinaceae > Picea > Picea engelmannii. The sequence goes on from ML787630.1 coordinate 343,783, forward strand.
GGTCTTGGTTTATATTGATGATGTTACCATCTTCTCTAAAAACAAGGAAGATCATTTGTCTCACCTCAGGGTTGTCCTGCAATGATGCTGCAAGTTCTTTATATCTCTCAACCCTAAGAAATCAGTCTTTGTAGTAGAGCAAGGCAAACTACTTGGGTTTATAGTGTCTAAGGACAGAATGATTATTGACCCTGAAAGAACCAAAGATATTGCTAAACTCTCCACTCCCTCTTCCAAAAAAACCATGCAATCATTTTTGGGCAAAATTAATTTTGTGAGAAGATTTGTCCCAAGTTTCTCGAAAATGGTAAGAACATTGCATACTTTAATTAAAAATGATTTTATGTACCGTTGGGGACCACACGAAATTCAAGCTTTTGATTCCATTAGAAAATCAATAGTAGAATCCCCTTCCTTGATGAGTCCCAATTTTTCACAGGATTTCACTCTTTATACCTTTTCTTCTGACCGATCTTATGTTGTTGTGCTAACACAGAAAAATGTTGAGAGTAATGAGATACCCATTGCCTTCATGAGCTCAGTTTTCAAAGGAGAAGAGATTAACTACCCAGTGGTAGATCAACATGCATATGTTGTTTTTAAAGCAGTAAAACACTTCCGATCTTACCTACTAAAATCTAGAACCAAGGTTATTGTTTCTTACTCAACTGTAAGGAACCTGTTAATGCAAAACAAATTGTGTGCGAAAAGGGAAAATTGGATGATGTCGTTATAAGAATATGACCTTGAAATGACCCCTGCAAATATTGTTAGAGTTCAGGGCCTGTGTAAACTAGTGGTTGATTCAGTTAAAGAATAGAAAAGTCAAATCAACACCTTAACTATAAATCAACATAACGAAAAATAGATCAACTGTGCACAAGTTGTTGCCAACTTTTGGTATGAGAACATTAAATTTTATTTGATACATGGATCTACTCCTCATTATATTGATCCTAGAAATAGAAGAGAGCTCAGGTTAAAATATGCATCTTTTTAGTTAATTAATGATGTATTATTTCGAAATAACTTTCATGGTGTTCTTATGCATTGTTTAGAAAAGGAATAAGCGAAGAAAGTGCTATCTAAACTTCATGCAGGTGAAGCTAGTGATCACTTCGGTGGAGACACCACTTCTCAGAAAGTGTTAAGAGATGGGTACTATTGGCCCACTTTGTTTAAATATGCCCATGTGTTGTGTCATAAATTCATAATCTTCCATAAGGTTGTAGGACGAGTGAAAAAGTCAGCGTTCCCTTTGCAGCCTGTCACTGTAGATTCTCCTTTCTAGCAATGGGGTCTTGACATCATAGGACCGATTAATCCTTCTTCTTCAAAAAAACACAAGTATATCATTACAACAATGGATTATTTTACCATATGGTCTGAATCTGTACCTTTGAAAGTGGTAAACACAAATCATGTAGTATATTTCCTTAACTCTCATATCGTCACTTGATTCAACATTCTTGAATGTTTGGCATTTGATAACGCCTCCTACTTTTCATCCCTTGATATGAACATTTCTTATTTGGAAAAAGAAATTAAACTAAAATATTCTGCCAGCTACTACCCTCAAGGAATGGTTTAGCAGAATCAACAAAAAAAAATTTAATCAAGATCATTAAGAGGACAGTTTCGGAGAATCATAAGAACTGGCACAATGCATTGTATAATGCACTTTGGGCTGATAGGGTGACACCAAAAGCCTATGTTGGTAATTCCCCTTTATTTCACATCTATGGAAGAGAAGCAATTATCCCTCCACATTTTATATTTCCTTCTCTGCAATTATCACATAAAGTTTAATAAGAGGAGTGCCCTCCCTTAAAAAGTCGAATTAATGCCTTGTTAAAATTGGAGGAAGTAAGGGCACAAGAAAAACAGAAACTGGATCAGCATCAACAAATTATAAAAAGATGGTTTGATTCAAATTCGTCTTCAGATAGGAATTTTGACGTTGGATATTTGGTTCTCAAGTAGGACAAATCTCACGAGAGAAAGGGGGAACACACCAAGTTACAGAATCTGTGGTTGGGACCATTTGTAATTTTTGAAAAATTAGGTCCCGGCTCTTTCCGCCTACAAAATTTGGAGGGACATCCAGACACTTTCCCAATGAATGGACAGGCTCTCAAAAGGTATTTCACCTAATGATTCCAGATCCATCTCTTTGTACATATTTTTTTTTTAATTTTCTTTTTTGTTTTTCTTTATTTTTTTTTTGGTTCTTTTCATTTTGCTTGTTTTTTATTTGTTTCTGAATAATTATATCTGTTCCACCATTTCATTTTTGGAAGGGAAATCACAATTTTTAGCCAAGAGAAACAACTGATGACTTTTCAAAGCACTGATGCTAAAAATACTAAAACTCGTATCAGCAAAAGAAAATTCCTGCTCCAAACAATGTTGTTGGTTTCTTTTCAAAATCTTGAGAGGATACGATTATCATTAATAAGACTCTTAACGATGTCGTTGTTTTCTAAGAAAACAAATCAATTATACCTTCTTGTCGTTGAGATGTTTTCTTAACATAAATCTAAGTGTTCAGATCATGGTAAATATCATTAAATGAGAATATGAATTATATAAGATCACATTTTGTTTTCAAATCTGAGATTTTTCAGCATCACCCTGCTCTCTTGAATATCATAAAGTTTTTGTAAATTTGTAAACAAATTCTAGAGAGTTGAAAGAACTGCAAGGTGTGGGAAGTGTCTATAAACCCGCCAAGACACTGAACAGGTCTGTTGGCAATGGGTAAATGCATGCATGATGCCAAGACAACTTCGTCGGGGTACTGAATAGGCATGCTAGTAGCGAGGCAATGTTGGGATTAAGAAAATTATCAGGTATGTCCTTTTGGAATTGATCAAAAGTAAAGATGTTCTTTATCATGGATGGACAACTCCTGGACATGATATAGGTGTTAGAGTGGTTAAATAGCATCCCCGACGAGGCTATGGACGCCTTCTGGTAGCAGTGGCCCTGTCAACAATATCGAAGGTAGTTACCTAAAACATTGTTTCGCTCATAATCTAGATTTGATAACAGATTACATTTTTGATAGAAACACATTTGATGTTAGACTATGTTATTTTCTGATTTTTGATCTAAATGCTTGATTTGTTGTCAATTGTTTCTCAAACATTCATTATTTTTATTCATCCTAACATGAAATTTTGGTGATGCAGAGATAACTGCTTCGCCCAGTACGTCGCCATTGTTGGAAACAATACATCATTTTTTATATTGTACATGATTGAAAGAATTTTCATTTTTTTGTAGCTATGATAAACCCATCTATAAACACTTTTCTTCGTTTATTATGACTGATTGGGTTAAATCCCACTTCATTATTTTTTACTATTTCGATTTTTGATTGTTTTATTTTTAATTCATGACTGCAAGCATGAATTAAACATAAAACTTGGCTTGTTGTTTTAGTATTTTTCTTCCTTAGGTATATCGTTCAATAAACCATTCATATGAAATTGAAATATAAATCTTATAAAATGGTTGTTAGACCCATTTTTTTTGTGTTAATACGATTGTTGTTTCAATGGTTTGATAGTTTTCGATTTGTGAAGAGATTTTGATATTTTTTTTGATATAGTCTTGTCACAAATTTGGTGGTCATACCAACAGTCATACAAATGAATACACACCTGCTATACTCACATCCTCACCTCACCTTATTGGATTAACATTTTAATGAGCCATTCATTACATGCATAGGGTTTCAGTACTATGTATGTTTGGATCTCATCACAAGGGATGGTAAGGATTACAATCAAACCCCTGGTTTTCACTCCCACTATTCGAGTTATGATAACAAAGAGGCTATGTTATTTTTACGTCTCCACTCTCCATTCAGAATTGTTTATTCTCCTCACACAATTCGATCCTAAAACTATCCAGAGTAACTTTTGTTTCATTATGGTTACATTTTTCATGGTGCCTGTCATTATCTTGGAGCCGAATGGATGCTAGTATTTACTTTCTCATGATGATGCGATTGAGGACCTAAAAGGACATGGCTAGGATTTTTTCCTTAATAAATTTGAGGGTTATGATATTCAATTGGATAAATCTTTCACGCAAACCTTCAATGGTTGCAAAGATAAAATTGGGGATACATAGTTAGAATTGACTGAGCGGTTTGTGAGCAAAGCAATAGGGCTTCCACCAAAGGGTGAAAAATGGTTCAAAAACGCCTGAATTGAAGGAGTCTCATGGAGTGTGTTTATGACATCCTGAAAGATTAACTGCTATGAGAAAGGTATTCCTATCTGCCAGGTAAAATGTAGATGGCATAGTTTGTTGTTAATTCTCAAGCAATTAGTGACATGCGAAGGTCGATATGGATTGGTCTTCCTCTACCATACCTGTTTACTCATGCATTTCATTTGTTTTGATTTAGATATTCCATTTTACTTGTTGAGAAGCCTCTATAAGATGTCCAAATGATATAAAATAAAAGGCATTGATTCAAGCCTATTCCATCATGGATTGGTTAATATATTGTTGATGTATCACCTATCGACTGTAGTTGATTGTTGGGAACTTTTTTTGATGAGGAATTTTTTTTCCCAGACTATTCCTACAACAAACCCTAACCTAGACAAGACACTCATTGCTGACCAATTCGGTATTTCGATCAATGGACCAAAGTTTATCTACAGAAACCCTCCAGACCTAGGGATGTCAAGTAAGTCTTCATATGCAGGATTTCCTGAGAAAGAGATTGTTGAATTGAAGGTAAGTGACCCTCTTGTGCCTGAGATTGATGTTATCTTGAACATTATTATTAAGTCAGATATCGAGAAACCTTGCAAAGGAACAAAACAACAATGTGCAGACTTAGGGTTCAATAATAAGAAGGCGGGTCGCTTAATTTTGAGGAAACTAAGGAACCAAAATGATACTCATCTGAGCTCGATCAGTTCGATCAATATAGATGAGAGTTAGGATCCTGAGATAGAGGATTTTATAGTTCAAGAAGATCCAAAACTGTAGGTTTCCAAGAGGGAAGTTATCGGTCCTACTGAACCTTATGATTTCGTGAAAAAATTTCCACCATTACTTAAAGGTAAAGAAGGGTTCTACATTATTATGCATGATCAGAAGAAAACATCAGGTAAGACTGATACATCCCTATTTGAGTATGCACTTAATTGACCTGCCATCTCTCCTATACAATGTGATGTCTGTTTCCATTGGGTTGAGTGGTATTACACCGACATTCCTCTCCTACAGTTCAGAATTAAAACTCTTACTGCCCAGAATGATTTGTTGAGGAAAGAAAACCATGATCTCAAGGCGCACGCTAAGAGGAAATCTAAATGCATTAAGAAATCAGGAAACATATTCATCAAGAATGCAACCAGTGTTAAGGTGATAATAAATTATGAACTGCCTGAACCCTCTTTAGTTAACTTTTAACGGTAAACAATTTGATTTTATTTTTCATTTTATCTATGTTATCTAATTCAAAATAAATCGATTTGAAGTTTGATTTAATTTACTAAAATTAAGACTGGCTACAGAATCTTCAATTCATACAAACAAAAATCATACATTCATACAAACACAAATGATTCATGATACAAACACAAATCTATGATTCATACAAACACATAATCATACATTCATACAAACACAAATGACATTCATAAACAGTGAATTTGTAAAGAGTGAAATATGTTATTTTGTATTAATATCAGAATGTCAAATACAATATGTGGCCTCAGACTGCAACAGAGTCTCGGTTCTTCTCTCCTCTTTTTGGCTTACAATGTTTTTCAATCGATCTTCAACAACCTCTACTGGGCATATGATACAAATATTTATACAAGAGGGGCTTGATGCAATTTCCCTCCAAGCTACACTAGTGGTGTCTAATCACCATCAAAATGCCTATCTATTGAGGCATATTACAATGAGTGGAAAATCTAGTCTGAATTGGATCTAGATCCCTTCTACCATCGACCATTTAAGGCAACCTTATCTACAACCTGTATGAAGGCATGATTTGGCTTTACCCAATCCTTACAACATGTACTTGCATTAGTTACATTTAAATTTTAAAATTCGAGAGAAAAATGAGAGGGTTGGCACCTCTCCCCTCCTTGAATGTGCACCAATGTGCTAAATAGTTGGTGCATGCTGAGGTAGAGAAATGCTCTTGCATCACAATGATGAAAAGAAGTATGCATGGTTAATCAAAGGTAAATGACCTCCATCACTTTCCATTGGGAACTAACTTTAAGACAATCCTAAGAATCTCTCGCCTACCTCTTCTTAACTATATGTAGGATGTTATGTCCTACAGGTAGGCCCATATTTTAACCATCTTATCAGACTCATGTGTGAAATTGATCCCTACACTTGGAAAAATGTAAATATTAGGATATTGGGAGAATTGGCAGGTTCCCTATATCTTTGATTGTGAGGTGTCACAATAATTAGGAGTGGGGCAAGGGTTTCTTGAGCTGACAAATAAGCACTGCCATTTATATTATAATCCATGAGAAGAGGAAGTAGAATATCTGTCAAAAATTATGTCATATTGCTTTTATGATATCCTAGGCTATTATATCAACAGTTGTTTGTATTGGTATGCTAAATTATATACTACTGACATCACTATGTGTGTTATAAGCCTCCTATTCATTTTTATGTATTTCTTAACTGGTTCCTTGTGACTATTACATATCAATAAAAAATTGCTAAATGCTCACTATCATCTCTAATACACGCCTATGAAAAGAGGAACAAGTTGCAGATCGATGATAAGGCAAAAAACAATGGATAATCCTATTCACACTCATCCTATACATGCTCCATGCTTCTGTTCACCTTGACTGCTAGAAATTGTCCATGATGGTTGTTATGGGTGAACGCCCATTATGATGGGGATAATTTCCACTTATAGAGGAGGATCGGATGAAGTTCTATTTGGAGGACTGGATGAAGTGCCATCTGGAAGAACGAATGAACTTCCATATGGAGGATCAAGTGAGGTATGTATATACTGTAAATGATTATGATCGCATGCAGGAATGATTGTTCAAATTAATTACACCCATTGCAATGGTAAGTTAGATGAATTGAATGGTATATTTTTCAAAATTCATGTTGGTAATCGAATTAAATTTTAAATTCATTTTTATGATCAAATGTCCAATTCAAATACTTGGTCATTGATCTAATTCTCACATGATTGCATTTTCCTCCAAAGTACACACCATTCAAAATTCAAACACAACGCAATTATGGTCACACATGGCGATCATGTATGATGAATTTTCCCACGAATTCAACCATTTCCACCACAATTGCAATAAAAATCGGGTACTCTACCTCAATTTCCATTTCTCTCATCCTCTTTTTGTTGTGTCACGCTCACCCTCTTCCTTATTTCTTTCTCCTACTCATCCATTGCTCTATAACAATTCCCAACCACTATGAACCATCCTCTTATGCCGAGCTATAGTCCATTCTGATATTCATAGAGTGTAGAGAGATCTTTCTTCGCGCATGGTGGGGACCATTCTTGGCCATTCTACAAGGCCACAATGATGGCATCTCACTCCAATTTTCACTTGGGTTCGATGGGAGACTGGATCATGTAGGTTCTCTGGTCTTCTTTGTCTATGAGGAATCTATTTCCTCAACCATGAAATTCCCATGGGTTGGGGATCAATGGTTCAAACACTATCAATTGCCACATCCAAGCTATAACAGAGTTTTCAAGCATGAATTTCAAAATGTTTGTGGATCCAAAGGGTACTCAAAAGAATGGATTAAAGATGAATTGATTAACCCCTTGATCGTAATTACAAGGCTCATCACTTGTGAATTTAGGTACCATGTTTTTAAATCTATTCATTTTCATATGTTAGCCCATTTAAAATTAAATAAACCCATGAATTTTCCTTTCTACTTCCTGAAAATACTTGAGAAAATTTCTTCCCAAATCCATAAAAATTTGGGCAATCCTCACAATAGTGTATTCCACCATGGCCTCATTAAATTTCTTATTATATTTGAATTGACAAAACAGAGAAAAACATGGGACGATTTCCTCTAAAAATTCTCAAATACCCATCTCATAGTTAATACAAGCAAGAGATCAGTAGATTTAGGGGTTGTCACCCCACCTAAGCCTCATTATCCAAAAAATCCAAACCCTCCAACTCAAATTCTCTCCCTGTTTGATAAAAAGGCCAAGAAAATTATTTATTTCTTTGCAGCCTCGTCTGGTAAGAAAATAAAAAATCATGTGGATAATTCCCCATTTCCTTCAACACCTATTGATTCACAACCTAAGAAGCTACACGATTCATTCCATCAAGAGTTTCCTTCGGTTCCTACAAAGAGGAGAGGAGCTAATCAATTCAAGGGGGAATCCTTTCGAAGAAGCACCCAAAGTATGAGTGGAAAGAGAAATATAAAACCTCCAAGCACTTCGTATCCTATTCAATTGTCTTCTGATAATGAGAGCCCCCATGTTATAGAAAGATTTGTCTCATCATTTCTATCTTGCATAGAGGGCCTTTTACCATTTCCCTATGTAGACTTATCATCCCTTTTTGATGAATCCATAACTAAAAATATACATTTTTTCCACATATACGCTCCCTATCAGTTATACAAGATGTGTATATGCTTGCTTCTCCACTAGAGCTTGTGTATATCAGGATTTGTGCCAGAAAATACAAAATAAGGTTGGTTTTCCATGTCACGATAGAATATCTCTGATCCTTGGCCTTCCATATACTATAAATGTTCTGACTCGGCCCTTCAGCTGCATTCTGAAGGCTATAAGAGAACAATTTTGAGCTATAGAAAAAGGAGAAAGAATTCAACTTTGATAGAAAATTTACTCTCGAGAAATTACTTCATATTGAGTCTGCATCCCTTTGTCCCTCAAGTTTGAACACAGTGTTCAACCCCCAAGCTCTTTCCCTATTGTTGAGAGGACCTCATTGCCTCTATCCTATGAGCTTTCCTTTGGTGGAGGATTGAAGTGGTGGAGACCTAGTTGTAAGGAACTTGGTTTCTTGGTTTTGAACCGTGTTGACACAGAAGTCTATAATGTTGTCACTTTTGTTGATCAATTATTAATAGAAATACTCCTTTCTTGTCCTATTGGTATCTTACAAATATATGATTATTATCCATGGGCATGTTTGTAATGTTTATTAATGGATAATTTTATCTTATGTTCTAACCCCTTTTATATCATCATTATGTACTTGCTCTGCTTGTTTGTTCAAAACTTCTTGCAGGTATAAAGATTTGGGTCAAAGTGCTCAACAATGGAACATCATCAAACGTTGTATCGAGGTAGCCCTCTTTCTTATATTGCACATTAGTATATATAGCATATGTTGGAATTGAGTTGATTTTTGTAGTCATACCTATCTGTTGTGGTTTACCATTGGCCATAGAGAGTTTTTCCCTTGTAACGGAAATGAAGACTCCACTGGGGATTAGATAATCCTTATAAGGGTTGAAGTACTTTTTCTTCTTACATTTCTCTTTTTCCTTTGTATTTCTTGTCATATCACTGCTTAACAGATTCTGTTCAGTCTGAGTGTTCAACAATCTTTCTCTTTGTTTTCCATTTTTGATTTGTCCTTGTTATTTGGGTTGTTTGCTTGGTTTCTTGGTATTCTGCTCGATTTATTTATTTTATACACAGTAGAATTTATATATCAGTTTGCTCATCAGTCCATGCATTTTATTTTTAGCATATTCAAAATACAAAAAAAATAAGCATTTTGCATTGGTTGGAATTTCCGTCTTGGAATCTTTATCATTATCTTAGCACATGTAGTGAAATATTGCATTTTTACTTTTGAATTGCAGAGTTGAAATTGAAGACTACATTGTTCTTATTATCATATCATTCATTGAAAATTTTATGATAGACTTTGCATTATATCCGTATTTATTTTCTTGTAGAGTCATAACACCATGCGTTTCACTTCCATACCTTTTTGAGTAACCACGACCAATAAAATTTACGCTTTAAACTAAATTGATTAATCATGATTTTATTTTTTAGGGTGCACAAACTAGCCTAGGATTTAGTGCCTTGGAATAGGACATTGTGAGTAAACTTCTCCAAGGAAATTAAATCAACATATGTGTCTGAGACAGGGAGTTGAGAAGTCCATTGTATAATTGGTAATATCAGGAGGCTCTTCTCACACTAGAGTTAATCACAAGGTTGTGTGAAGTTAGTTGAAGGGATAACCCCTGGATACTCACCTAGTGTCAGAGATATTTCTATGGATTTATTCGTATTTGGGGATATTGCTAGTACCCATAAGTCTCTGAGAGACGGTGCTTTCAAGGTTTCAGTCTTTGATACCTTTCCCAAAAGGTCATCCAGACTAACGACTGCTCCCCTGTGCATCGGTTATACAATGATTTATAAGTTTATTGACTTAGGTATCTCATAGGTTACTTGCAAGGGTTATGCTGCTTGTATCCTGAGTCAAATAGGGGTCAGACAACACACAACCTTCATGGAGTATTACCTCTCCAGGGGGATCCGACTGACTGGTTTTTAAGCCTACGAGATCCCTTATAACTGATTATGTTACCTCCAAACTTTAGCGGGGAGTCTTAGGTCCCTCTTGGATGAGACATACCTTCTTTAACGAGGGAGGCCACTTTAGCCTGTTTGCGTGCATATTGGCCATTTGACTTTTTGGTGTGCTCTTTGACTAGTAGTTTCCCTTAGGATATATTTTTATTCGTTGGAGAGTCATAAGTCGTCATGGAGTCATACTAGCTTCCTCGCAGGTCCCATTGGTTGTTACAGTTACCATCGGTTTTTGAGTTCTTGCCTTCTAAAAGGCGTAGAGTTATCAGGAGTGGTACACACACATCAACTTTTCAGATTTGTGGTTCCACAAGGATGAATACCGAGTCTAGTCTTCAGAACACTAGGAGTTCTTTGACTCCCATTCCTACTATATTTAATGGAACCCCTTCGACACCTGCATCCACTACAGTTGTAGTGCCAGAGGCTTATACCGGTACTATGGCTTGGCCTGTAGTTAATGCTTCATCTCTTGCATCAAACCCTTTTGGGGGTTTCGGTCACTCACCGAGTTACAATGTTTAGACCATCCCTATGGCTTCTAGTCAATTTTTTTACGATATGCCTAACTTCATTTTGGAGTTTTCGACTGCCATCCTAGCTATTGGCCCTAACCCTATCTTTGGACTTGGGGGCACTACACCTCCTTACACTCCTTTCCCATTTGGTGGTTCTCATATACGCCAAGTGAATCCTAATGTGGGAAGTGTCCCTATTCTTAACCCTGGGTCTAATCCTTCTACGGCTAGATGGAACAACCCAACTGGTGGACAAGTTCCTCCCTATATCCCTATCCCCTAGGTGTTGATTCCGAAAAATACTTTTGGCATGACGAATCCTCTTCAATCCTCTAGGTTCCCACCTAGAGGAGGTCAGTATTACACTTTGGTCACTCCCCAGCCTGGATATAATCCAGTTGGGGGAAATTGCTATGAACTAAATATCAATATAGCATAGAAAAACCTCAGAAAAAGTACTCAACGCCTTGAAAAAGAGATAATTTCAGATAATATACCTCTTAAAGGGGGCAACCTCCTTTTACCCCACTTAAATGTTCAAGTACAAGATGATTTCAAATGAAAATGTCTCCTTGGTATATATAAGAGACTAGGACGTATAATTACAACTAATGGAATAAAGCCGACATAAATAAAATAACATTACTAATGTAATATGCCCCAGTTAAGGGGTAATGAGCCAATATTAGTGCTTAACATGCCCCTCCCCTTGATACAAGTGTTGTCCGCAATGCTTGAGTAACTCTAGATGCTTCTGTATAAAAGACTCATATTCCCAAGTGGAATCTTCAACCGGTAGTTTCCTCCATTTAATGAGATACAGTGAAATGGATCTATTCCTCTGCTGGCGAATTCTTGTGTCAGAGATGGATTCAAGCTCGAATATGATTTTTCCTTCCTTGTCAAGTTATGGAAATATAGTTTGAACTGGGATCTTGTCGCCTATAACCTTCTTTAAGCATGAAACATGGAAAACTGGGTGTACTTATGAAGATGCAGGCAACTCCAATTTGTATCCCATAGTACCAATCTTTTGCAACACCTTATAAGGGCCATAGTACTTTGGTGATAAATTATTATCCTTCTTGTCTTGTTTGAGGGACATCTGTTTGTATGGTTGTAGTCTTAAAAACACCCAATCCCCTACTTCAAAACTTCTTTCACTACGATGTTGATCTGCTTGTTGTTTCATGCGATTCTATGCCATGGTCAGGTTGTCCTTTAAGATTTGG
>ML787630.1:374515-412019 GCA_009831015.1 Picea engelmannii
CAAACACAATGGTTCAAATGGTTACCCTTGGCAAAATGGTGGTATAACACTTCCTTTCATACTGCAACAAAAATGACACCATTTATGGCACTTTATGGATACCACCCTCCTTCCATCACTTCTTCTCTAAAAGAAAAATACAAATTTCAAGCAGTGGAAGATCACATCGAGAATCAACAACAAGTTCTCCAAATCTTAAAGGACAACCTAACCATGGCACAAAATTGCATGAAACAACAAGAAGATCAGCATCGTAGTGAAAGAAGTTTTGAAGTAGGGGATTGGGTGTTTTAAAGACTACAACCATACAAACAGATGTCCCTCAAGCAAGACAAGAAGGATAATAAATTATCACCAAAGTACTATGGCCCTTATAAGGTGTTGCAAAAGATTGGTACTATGGCATACAAATTGGAGTTTCCTGCATCTTCACGAGTACACCCAGTTTTCCATGTTTCATTCTTAAAGAAGGTTATAGGTGACAAGATCCCAATTCAAAATATATTTCTAGAACTTGACGAGGAAGGAAAAATCATATTGGAGGCTGAAGCCATCACTGACACAAGAATTCACTAGCTGAGGAATAGATCCATTTCAGAGTATCTCATTAAATGGAGGAAATTACCAGCTGAAGATTCCACTTGGGAAGATGAGTCTTTTATACATAAGCATCCAGAGTTACTCAAGCATTGCAGACAACACTTGTATCAAGGGTATGGGCATGTTAAGCCATAATATTGGCTCATAACCCCTTAATTGACGAATATTACATTAGTAATGTTATTTTATTTATGTCGGCTTTATTCCATTAGTTGTAATTATACCTCCTAGTCTCCTATATATACCAAGGAGACATTTTCATTTGGAATCATCTTGTACTTGAAAATTTAAGTGGGGTAAAAGAAGGTTTCCCCCTTGAAGAGGCTTATTATTTGAAATTATCTCTTTTTCAAGGCATTGAGTACTTTTTCTGAGGTTTTTCTATGCTATATTGATATTTGGTTCTTAACAATTGAGCCTTTAGCCGGTTCTCGCTTTGCATTATAAACCGTTGCCTAAGCATTTTTCATCCTCAACCAAGTAGAGCCTTGTTTATATCCTTCACAATTTGACACCCTATACCCTAGAGGGAACATCACCCCGAGTGTCCATTTCCCACATTCATTTCATTGCATTAAGCATACGTATGTTCCACTGCTGGAACTAGTTTTTCTTACTTGTGACACTCATTTCGTTCTCTGTATCATAGCATTCATTTGTTATGAAAAAAAAAAAATGAAGGGCGATAAGGGAGTACTATATTGTAATTGGTAGAAATCATGTCACCTTTGAACAAAGAACAAAGTTATTGAGTCCTTGTGTCATCATAATTTTGGGTTTATCATGGCCTTAAGAAGTTGATCTTTCTATAGAGCTTTCTCTATTGACTGGTTAGTCTTCCAATACCTATAGAGAACGTTATTGATTCCTCCTGCATCTAATTGTCACATCATTGAGTCCATTCTACCAGAGTCCACCATCTGTCTCATGCTCTTGTTCAAAGGAAGTCTATCAACCTATGTCAGACACTCCTTAGAAATCTTGACTTTACATGTCGGCCATACCCTCAGTTTGTCTCAGAATCACATGATACTTTGGTCTTATCATGCACCCTAGCCCCATCATTGGTAGGTCACCTTGAACCCAACAATCGACATTTCATCATTGGTCATTGACTAGGTGGTTTCCCTTGTGTTTGACGACAAGACATCTATTCACACTTTGGGATTCGTACAATTTCTTGGATTCCATTAGCCTTATTGGTGGTTTCCTTGCCTTTGTCAACAATGTTTCATCATTGGATTCTATTCAGGGGGTCCTTTTCATGTACCACTTGCATTTGGTACATGAGAAATATGGATAGGGTCGTTGTTTCATGAACATGTTCTTCGTCCGATCTCCACCAAATCATGAAGCTCCTTCTTTGTTCCTCATGCTAACTAATGAGAGATGCCTCAATTATCTCCTTTTAGCGGGTCTCTTTCCATTGACTTCAGTTCATTTATTCTGGATATGGGACCTAGATTTTTATCAGTACCTTGAGGCTTGCAGTCATTAGTGTCATGCTCTCTTTCCATTGAGAGATGGGAATACATCAATGTCTCCTAATCAATGGATTTCTCATGTGTTTGACATCGACTCCTTTTTCACACTTGTAGGAATGTACTCGATGCCTTGATACCTACTTTCAATATTGTTAGGTTTTCTCGCATTTGTTAACGGTATACCTCAATGACCAGTAATCAAATTATGTCTCATCATGTTTTACCTCAACTCCTTTATTCACATGATGTCGACTTGCACCTTTGGCGGATAGTGTAGAAGACTTGAAGACATCACTATGTGGCCGCAACTTTCCTGAGTTGTTACTTCCCCTTCATTGGACCAATACCTATTTGACTTCAGTGATCATGGGAGATCAGATTGTACTTCATGGTATACAAATATCTTTAGATTGATTTTGAGAATGGTTTCACTGGGCCTTGTTCGTGAGTATGACAATTTTTGGCATGTAACTGCATTTGTATTTTCCTATTCATGGCCATGAACACTTGTTTGGTATATTTTCCACATGGATTTGCATTGTATTCTTGGTAGTCGTGTATGAAAAGTCAGTACATAATGTAATGAGCAATTTAGTTCATCCAATTGGTTCTCTACCACTCCACTTCTAGGTTATTTATAATGTATTTCGGCCATCACAGATACTCCTATGATCTCACACATTAGGGGGCATATGTTATAGCAAGACTTTCCTCACAATTGATATATTGCACAGAGGGCCTTTTTCCATTTCCCTATGCAGACTTATCATCTTGTTTTGATGAATCCAGAGCTAAAAATCTACATTTTTTCCACATATATGCCCCCTATCAGTTATACAAGATGTGTATACACTTGTTGCTCCACTACAACTCATGTATATTGGGATTTGTGCCAGAAAATACAAAATGAAGTTGGTTTTCCATGTCATGACATAAGATCTCTGATCCTTGGCCTTCCATATACTAGAAACATTCTGAATCGACCCTTCGGTTTCATTATGAAGGCTATAAGAGAACAATTTCGAGCTATGGAAAAAAGGATAAAGCATTCAACTTTGAGAGAAAAGTTACTTTGGAGAAATTACTTCATATTGAGTCTGCATCCATTTTTCCCTCAAGTATGAACACAGTGTTCGGATCCCCAAGCTCTTTCCCTATTGTTGAGAGGACCTCATTGCCTCTTTCCTATGAGCTTGCCTTTGGTGGAGGATTGAAGTGGTAGAGACCGAGTTGGAAGGAACTTGGTTTCTTGGTTTTGAACCATGCCAACACAGAAGTATGTAATTTTGTCACTTATGCTGATCAATTATTAATAGAAATACTCCTTTCCCATCCTATTGCTATCTTACAAATATATGATTATTATCCATGGACGTGTTTGTAATGTTTATTAATGGATTATGCTATCTGATGTGCTAACCCCTTTTATATCATCACTATGTACTTTCTCTGCTTGTTTGTTAAGAACTTCTTGCAGGTATAAAGCTTTAGGTCAAAGTTCTCAACGGTGGAACATCATCAAACGTTGGATCGAGGTAGGCCTCTTTCTTATATTGCACATTATTCTATATAGAATATGTTAGAATTGAGTTGATTTCTGCAGTCATACCTGTCTGTTCTTGTTTACCCTTGGCCATAGAGATTTTTTCCCTTCTAACACCCCATAAAAGACTCAAAGTAGTTTCTACAGAAGATTCTAAGCCCGATAAAGAGGTCAAATCTGCATCTATTACACCAGGTATCCCTCACAAAAACATTCTTACTCCTTCCTCCCAGATGCCTACACCATATTCTAAAGTTGATATACCTTTTACATCCACCAAGGAACCCAAGCCTTCTTCTCTTGAGATATCTGATCACACCCCAGTTATTGAGAAATTGCAGCAAGAAAATTCTCAGTTGCTTCAACAATTCGCAGAACGAAAAAACTATGGATAGGAATTTTCATCATGACAATGTTGTCCTACAAGCAAAAGTGAACTCTCTTCAGTGATTGGTTGATCATATGACCACCACCAATAACAATATTTGGATGCAATTGAAACATCATAAAAGGCCTAAGAAAAATTCCCCAGGGAACGAGGAGACCCTTCTAAATCCAATCCACCCCCTCCTTCATGAGTATAGTTATGTCGAGTGATCCATTTTTGTTTGTAGAGGGACCTGCAAATCCTTAGGTGTGGGAGAAATTTTGGTTTGGTGTTTTGACTATATTTTTCAATGGCCAATTCATTTTTGTATGTGACAATTATATATTTTATGCTCTCATTTATCCATTTTAAAGGTATTATCAAGCTTTATACATCAATTATCCATGGAATTACACAAGGTATGTATAATCATCATTTTTGAAATGGTCTTACGATTAATTCATATTAGTTAATTGATTATCAAGATCTAACGTTCTGGTTTGCTTGCAATAGGTCAAAATCGTGATCCGATCCTCCATCCAGTCCCTCATCCGACACTCCATCCAACACTCCATCCAACACTCGAAGCGCACAGGAGCTGGTGGTTAGCACATCGATGACCTTTGATGGATGAATCAGAGATATGGTTTTTATGCTCACTCGTGCCCTCCAGCTATGGAGCTCGACGCATCTAGGATTGGTATTTGCAGCGGCCGCTAAGTGGAGCACACAAGACTGTTAAGGAATATGCTTATGTTAAAATGAATTTAATGAACTTACTATTTTTAGAGAGAGTTGACCCTTCGACCACTACCCTTCCAGTCGTCGACCTCTCAAGATTTGTAATAATATATAAATATCGTTTCCTATGCCACAAAGAGGTCATGAATTTTATTATTTACACAGACATTATCTCCATTTTGTTGTATACTTTGTTTTTATGATCAATGCCAATGTTGTGTTAGCTTAATTTACTGTGTTTTCTTATTGAAGTGTTGTCATGACCTTCTGGTGGGGGCACTAGTGGTCTGGGTGATTGTTTATACCAGTATATAGTTTCATTTATATAGTTTCCTTTCATACTTATTAGATTTCGAAATTTCTTATTTACTGTGTATATCTTTTAATTTCAAATTGCTTTCTCATTGTGTGTATCATTTTATTTTCAAATCACTTGTCTAATTCACCTCCCTGTATATCTTCTCTTATTTGTAGATCACTTTCTAAATTTTGTATGTCACAGAGTATGTGTGGGCGTCCATGGTTGTGTGTTGATATTTAGACTCCTAACATTTTGTTTGTCGGTTGTAGAAGTTGTCTAATTATACTGTCATGTCTTTTTCTCCCTATATGTAAATTACTCTGCATAGTACTAATTTAGATAGTGTTTATTTATCAAGTTCTCTGTAGGTTTTCTTATTTGCTAATGTTTCTTTTAGCATAAAAAAGATAGGATATAAATGGATTTCGAATTATGATCTCCAACAACATCTTAGTTGATTTTGAGTACGATCTTTAATGTTAGCTTGGTTAACTTTAGGTTATGATTTTTAATGAAATCCCAGTTATGAATTTCAATTATGATTTCTAATTAGCATCAGTCAAGAGTTTGTAGGTTTCCACATAGTATTTTCATTATCATCTTAGTTATGAATTTGAATTAGGATTTTTGATTAAGTGCTAATTATGAGTTTATAGCTTTGCTTGAGTTAGTGATTTTGAACCGAGTATTTTTCAGTAGTTGTGTGATAGAGTGAATGATTTGTGTTGAATCTCTTCTGCACAATGTTTAAATATCATATGGATTCCAAGAACATTTAGTATTGCTTTTATGATGGAAAAACTTTCTATAGACTGCCTTATCCATACTTTACATTTCTCTGTAGAAGTTAGCA
Organism: Picea engelmannii; assembly: GCA_009831015.1. NCBI lineage: Eukaryota > Viridiplantae > Streptophyta > Pinopsida > Pinales > Pinaceae > Picea > Picea engelmannii. The sequence goes on from ML787630.1 coordinate 380,405, forward strand.
CTGAGTTAATTCCACTTGAACTATAATTAGTAGTTATATGTCATCGTGATGTCATTCACCACCGAAGACACAATCATCACATTTGAATACTATCATAACACTCTTTCTTTTAGTTAAGTAGATTAATGTTTATTCTTTGCGGAATAGAAATTGTTGTGAGTTTTTACTTTAAGAATATAGTTCACTTGTCAAGATAGTTTTGATAGATTAATTGCTTACTTTCCTACTTGCTTGTTCATTCAGAGGTAGATAGATCAAATAATTAAGAAATAGATTACTTGTTGTTTGCTTATTCAAAGAGATATTGAATACATTAAATAGGTTTGAAATAGATTACTTGTTATTTGCTTATTTAGAGATAGATTAAACAATCCATAGTCCTATATTGTTTAAGGCTACTTAGGTTAAATAGTTCATAGTTCTAGAATTTCTTTAAGATGATTAATTGAAGGTTTCTCTACATTGTTTAAATAGATTTTAAAATTCATATCTTTAAAAAGTAGAATTGTAAATTAAAAAGAGTGATGATCCCTAGGGTAAACTATCTCCTTAGCTAGACAATATTTCCATTAGTTTTTCTTTCGTCTAGATTTTATTTCTTCCTTGGCTCATATTGTGCCACAACTCTAAGTTTACTTACCCTGTGTTGACAATTCAATTGAGGGAATTAGTACATATAGAATACCATCATTTAGCATGGATCTTTTTTTATGCATGTGATTTTTCATGCCTCTAACATTAATGAGATGTCCTTAGAATTCGAGATCCATTTAGAGAACTGAGTCTTAGGACTGCAGCATGCCCCACCTACTAGTGGCTAAGTTTGTTGCATCCTTTATAAGTGAGTTTAAGTGGCGTATTTGGGGGTTGGAGATGGTTGGGTATGTTACAATATTTTTCCCATTGATGTTGAGCTAGGGAAAGCGTCAACTGCCACTTTCTCTAGCATTGAATTCTTATTGAGGGTGAGCTCGAGTAACAAGCGGAAGAACCTTCCTCCATAATAGTATTCTAAATAAATAATGGCCCCGGGAAGGATTGAATAACCATTCCTAGAGCATATTATTCTTGCAAAGGGGTAACCAAAGGAAGGGTCAACCATTCCTTTCTATGCATTAGTATTCTCATCAAAGGGATTCCTAGATTTGACACTTCCTCTAGCATAATAGTCCCATAAAACATAGTATTCTAGTAGAGAGGTAGTTTAGGGAATTCTCAACTAACCCATTTAACAAGAATAGTATTCCCATTTAGATTTATCTAGGGAAAGGATCATTCAATCCTTTATCCAAAATGGATTTTTTGTTGAGGGAGGCCTGTCGAAGGGTCAACTAAATTTTCCTCTAGATTAGCATTATTATTAAAGAGATTCCCATGGAAGGGTTGATAAATATTTCCTATAGCATATAAATATTGTCGAGCATGATCCTGGGTAATGGGAAGTTGATCCTTCCTCTAGAATAGTTGTTAGAATTTGATCAAGACCAATCTTCTCACAAGTTACCAAAAACATTATTCCACTGTAGTCTAGATGAAATGTCATTTTCAATCTTCACAAAGGGAAGAGGGTCTCATCCAAATTATAGGAAATACTTTAAATGGATAAGGATACATTGTAGGATGGATGAAATCTTGTATTTATTATTGGTTTATTAATCTTATAAGTTATAATTGTGGATACAAGAATTACCAAAATGGAACAATAACCATCTTCACAACCATATCAAAAATCATATAAATAGATTCCATAACAAAGTAAACACATTATAGATCTACAAACCATGATTCATAGATAAGACACACAAAATTGTAATGTAGGGGCCCAATATTTCTTTATTTATTCATAGTCATATATTACAATAGAGTTGTGTAGAAAGTTTTAGAACATTATCTACTTAGCATGAATCAATATCCAACTAGAAACAACAAGAACTATCAACAAAGTAATCAACAAAAGAGAATGTGCAACTATTTCCCTTTATATTTGAAGAGATTTTATACAACAATAGCTAGCTAAAATTGACCATGCCCAGTTTAGTTAAAAAATAAGATAAGTTTGAATGTATTGATCTAGTATCTAAGTCAGCTCATTAATTATACTCTACAAATTTCAGCCACTTGTAGATAACCTGCTCCACTTCACTTTATTCCTCTTTCACATCCTTTTCATCGATATATATGATCCTTTATCATGCAATCATGTCCATCCATTATTTGAAAACTCCAAAAATTAAGGGGACAACAAGACTCGACCACAACCACTAAATCTCGCTTGAGTCAACCCTTCTATTGTTTCTATCCTTCCAATGAAAGGGGAAACTTAGGGGAAATCTATAGGGATTAACCACATAAAATGTCATATTTAGCCAATTTTTCCTTCCAATTATGCAACAGAATAGAAGCACCAACAATGAAAGTATGGGTTTTATTAGCATCTGGATTAATGGGTTGTTCCTAAGTCAAGGTCTTCCATTCATTATTTCTGAATGAATCCAATTTCTATATCTTGAGATATGAAGATTGAGAAATGGGCCAAAATTCTCTTGATGCCTTCTTCTCTTGTATGTATGCCTCATGGAGGGTATCCACCATATCATTTGCATATTAGATCTCATCATATTTGTCCTACTACTCCAAATAATAAAAAAGGGTTATTTCCACAACATTATGTTGAGAAATATTCTATTTCATATCATCCATTATCTTATTACATGTGGATATACAATTGTAAAATCTTTCTTGTGACCTTCCATAGCTTGGAAAAATTGTGACCTTAACATGATAACCTATGGATGGCATCCTCCATGAAGGGTTGGAATAGATTCATTAATTGGGTTTGATATTGGTTCTCCTGACACTAAGTGGAAACAACCTATTCCTCCTACTCATCCATGCACTAGTGTAGATTCCTCTAAGAGGTAAAAAATAAATTGACATGCTCTATTGGTTGGAAAATGGGAACTTCTATCGATAGGATCAGATCAATTTGTTGAAACTCAAGACACATGCATTGGAATAGGACTTGAACATCCTTAATTTTATCCTCAACATATCATTGACTACCATATATCCATCAATTTGATTGTTCAATTTCGATTCATCAACTTCTTATCACAAAACACATGTTAGCAATCGACCCAAGGAATCAATTTGGTCAACACTTCCTCCTCTTTGAGATTCATATCTTCATCTTCCTCCTCTATTGTTATTCCACCCTCCTTCAATCCCTGATATCCTATCATATTCTCCTCATTGATAAACATAGACCCTCCCATATCTTCCTCTATTTCCTCTTCTTATATGAAACCCATATTATTAACTAATTAACTCCATACATAACAACATATAAACCAATCACATACACATAGTTATAACACAACAATTTAGCTCATAAAATAACAAAGAACAAGGATAAACACTTATCTTTTCATAATAGTTGTGCAACCAACTACTTGGGATGGATGTTCTACCCAACCATAGAATTTTTTTTCTAGATATCAATAGCAATTCACCCCCAATTTGGGGCTAGGAATCCACAAAAGAGGTTTTCTCCAATAGTCCACTCACAACTTAGACATCCCACAACCCACCAGTATTCTCCTACAATTTTCCCGATTTCCTCTAGATCTCTCCCTCTTGAGATATCCAACCCATGAAATGTACCCATTCATCAATGCCAATCCATCATGAATACCATTCATTTATCAAGGTATCTCTATCACATGTAACTAGGAATATCACTATTCGAAACTGAAGGGAACTCACTTCTAGGAAAAAATACTAGTAAAACAACAACAATAACTTGTTATTGAAGTGGAAATCCAACAATAGTTCACTCTTTAGTACTCACAACTTTGTTCTTCTACAATCCTGACAAATTGCTTCTTTAGTCTTCAACCACTCCAAAAATGATCCAAAATTTTCCCTCTATTATTGTTCTATCTCTAGAGCTCTTCTTTTTCCTTGTTGTCCCCCTACTTATGCAAAAACATGATTGTCCAAAAATTCCTTTCTCCCCATATGAATTTCCTCTATATTCCCCCAAAAATTTGACTCTCACTCTCCCTAATGTTGATTGTACTTCATCCTCGTTCTCCCAACAACTATGGGTTATGACTTCTGACACCCACTCTCTTACATGTATTCGATGATTAGGCTCTCTTACACTCAAAAACAAAAATAGAAGTTTTTCCCTAATGATAATACAATTTAGGAATGTGAATTTATATTAATACCCATAAATAATTCCCACCTTGGAACCCTCTTATACACTCCCATTTCTTGTGGAAAACACAACCCCCATATCTGTCCATGTCCCCCAATAGTCGACATCACATTTTGTTTATTAAAAATAAGAAATACAAATCACATATTACATCACTTGGCCATAGCCACATTTCATACCTACATTATTAAAAAAATAATTTGGGTACTATAGTGGGGATGTTATAGTATGGGATGAGAACCAAGATGAAATTAAGGAAATCGCAGAGCCTTCATGGTGAAATAGGATGCAATTGAGAAAAAATACCAAATTATGTAATGAAATTCAATGAGAAATGGATGCATAAGGGTTGAATTTGATATTGAAAAGATTGAATTTACTACATAGGGTAACATTTATCCATTAGATTCTAAGTAAAAAAACTTACATAATTGTCGGGAAGAAAATTTTTGAATTTTAATCATTTTTGAAAAATTCAAAATTATGGAAATTTTTGGGATTTTCCATACATATGATGTCAAGATGATGTGGGGGTGATAGGTGGAAGTAAGAGGAAAGTTGGTGGTCAAGTGGAGGGGTGAAAAAAACATCCTTTGTTGACAAGTGATACCTAGGACCTAAAGGTCAGTTGGCAGAACTATATCTAGTGAAATCGTGGGGTCACTGATGTCGTAATAACATAGGGCCACGTGATGGTGACGCAAAATACCACGGTGGAAGTATGACAAGACATGGATAAATTTTAATATGAGATGGATTTCATATGGTGGACCCATAAACCCCAAGGAACAATAAGAATATCAGTTCAAAGGGGAAAGCTCATTGGCACAAGACTAAGAGGATGAGGATCACCCATCGCATCGGGAGTAAATCCTGGCCATCCATGGGGGTTAAAATTTTCTAGAATAATCTCAAATAAAGGTGTTGTGAATTTATGATGTGCCAAGTCTAGCTTGATAATCCTAGTATTAATACGAGTCATAGGATTTAAGAGAAACATGAGACAAGGTAAGGTAGACATTCCAACGATATGAGTCTAAATGAAGTAATCTACTCACACCTTCAAGTCCAAAATGAATATGGGTCATTGGATCAATTAGATCTTATCTGATGGATCTGGTGGAATGCAGGAGACCATGTTAAATATATGACAATTTTGGGAACCGATGGTGAACTTGGCCATTGATCTAGGAAATTTCCCATTGTCCAATCCATAGGGAGAGTATGTTATGTCAGAAGGGATATATGTAGAGGATAATTCCATGTCAACCTGATAAGTTATAGTCCATGTTAAATGACATTTCAACATGATAAATCATATAAAACGTCAACAATTGGTGGTGTGAGTGTCATGCGAACAATGTCATAGGCGGAGAAATTCAATGGGGAAATGTCAGCAAGGGAAGACAATCAAATACTGATACATAATTGTGTATAGGTGGGACCTGTAATTTTCATTGGAAAAGGTCTAGGGGGACAAAAAAATTCCAATATTAAATATTCACCATCCATTAAGTGCCTAGATTTGATATTCACCATCCATTGGAGATTGAAGATAGGGAAGTATTACCAAAGAAGTGAGCCTAAAGGAATGAAATCGATAGCTTTGGATGTTTCAATAGGATTTGTGAGCAAGTTAACTTTTATGTCCAGTGGAAAATCCTGAAAGAAAAAGTATGACAATGTTGTGGACATTATTTTTCAGAAGGAATGTGAGTACATTAAATTGTCATCCAAATGGAAAATCCTAAACATGAATGTTCAACAATGTTGTGAAATGCGTATTTCGAGAGGAAACTGTGACTTGGTAAATTGTATTTTCCAGCAAAGATTTTATGATAGAGTGATATGGATAGTGTTGTGGGAAGGAAAACCAAATCTATGGGAAAATCCCAAGAGGGTGAACCCAAAATTCTCGTGGGCTGTAGACTGCTTGAATAACCATGAGCATTGTAAGTGAAAATAAAATGGTCGAATATGATGGTTGAGCCTTAATTCCAGCATGGAAATGGGAGCCGCATTGGCCAAGAAACATAGGTTGGCACATGTACATGTGATTCCGTGTCAAATAGGAAGTATAGGACAAGTGGGGTCAACAGAGGAAAGTAAGAGAGAGAAAATAAATAAGGAAAAAGGAAACCGAAGAAAGAGAATAAGGTCTAGAGGATGACGATACATGACTAGGTGGCCAATTATATGACAAGGAAGCCATGGAGAAGAGAACATGGACCCAACTTCCACATCATCTGATAGGATTCACGACACATCAGCAAGGTGTCACATCAACAAGAATATGACAAAGTTGAAAATTTTGTGTAAATTTTGGACAATAGAATAAACTTCAAACAACTATAAGTTTCTTCTCAGAGCATATAATTGGGAAAATGAATAGTCAATGGAAATCCAAGGAAGAGAAGAATCAATCTATTCACCTATATTTCAGAGATGAGTAACATATTTCACTAGAAAGGAAAAAGAAGGATTTTCGGTAGCCTTCAAGGATTGGAAATAAGATGTGAATTTTTCATATTTGTTTATATGTCTAAAATAATAGATGTTTTTGTTGCTTACAAATTGTGTAGACTTAAATATACGAGCATAAAAATTTAGTATGAAGATCAGTGAGATATATGATACTCATGAGGATGAATTTGCAGGACTGAATTTCAGGTTGGGTGACATTGAGGCTGAATCCAATGGGCATAAAGAAGTAAAAACAAAAATTATTTATCTGGTGGAGACAATAAAAATCCCAGAAAGGGATGTATTGAGCTACAAAGATGATAATGAGAAGATTATAACATATCAAGAACAAAAAAACAACATCCATACCAATGTTTTGTAGAGCTTCAATAATTTGTATAAAAGGATGGATAAGGGACTATATTCAATGAAGAGGATCATATATTTTATTTCCCGAAAGAAGAATATAGAAGTTCTAGAAGACATCAACATTAATCACCAAGAAATGTGGTTGGAGGAGAAGGGAGTAGTCCAAGTCTATCTCTTGTCAGAGAGAATAAGAGGAGGGATTGAGTAGATGAATTATAATGGGATATAAGAAAGATAAAACCTCGTACTTTTGATGGTGAGAACAACAAGGTTGAAGATTCACAGGTACGGTAGTTGGGAATGAGGAATTATTTCCAACTACATAAGTATTCATCACATGAAGAAGCGAGAATTGGAATTTACCAACTAAAAGGAAAATCATCAGTATGGTGGTACTAGTTCACAAAATTCAAGCACATTGATGTGAAGAATATCACTTGGAGGTAGTTCAAAAAGTATTTTTAGAGTAAATACTTTTCCCAACAATATTATGATAGGAAGCTGAAGTAGTTCTCTGGAGTCAAGATTGGGAGCATGAATAAAGATGAGTATGAGAGGATATATTTGGAATTGTTGAGGTATGTTGACTTGATCAAGGATAATCAAGTCAAGATACAAAGTTTCCTGAGTGGGACACCTTCAATCTACAGTGATAATATACAATATGATGATATGATGAGACCAAAACCTTGGAGGAAGAAATACTGAGATCCAAGTTCCTTTATCATTAGTATAAAGGATGATCAACCTTTGAGACAGATTATGTTGATAAGATGAAAGGAAATATGGAGAAGATAAAGAAAGGGTTCAAGCCACCTTTCTTCAAAAATAATTTTGAGGGATATATAACATAAAATGAGTCCAAGATGTCAAATACTTTGGGGGAAAGACCAAGACAACAACTCATTAAATGTTGAGGATGTGAGGGGGATGAAATGTATAGATATTTACCTCGCAAAGGAGAAAGGAGGACTATGCACAACATTTAGGAGGTTGATACAATGGAGGACATGGGATGGAGCATGCCAACATATTTATGTAGGCTAGGACAATAAGCAGTATGTATTTTAGCCTCATATGATTGAAGTTGAAGGTAAGAGTAAAAAATCAACCTATAACCATTTTAATTGTTTTAGTAGCTAGCCATAGTTACATTGATCCTAATATTTTTGAACTATTTCACTTGAAAAGAAGGAAGAATGGGAAATATTTTTTAGTTATTCTAGCTACATGAGTTAAAATATAAATAAATTAACTGGTCAAGGACTCTCCATTGGATATGAATAAAATCTACACTAAATCATATTTAAACGTCATAACATTAGGATCTTATGATTTATTAATTGACATGGTTGGTTGGACAAGCATAATTCTATCCGATACTGTTACAACATGGAGTTCAAATGTATTGATGAACAAGGGAACTTGAGATCAATTCAAGGAATTCTAAAAGTAGTAACAATTAGAGAAATTTCATCCTTACATCTCAAAATAAGCCTTGGGAAAGGATGTCAAATTTATGTAGTTCATATGGAAGAGAAAGCCAAGGATAAGGTTCCAAGTATTGAATATTATGCAGTCTTGAAAGATTTTGAAGATGTCTTTGGAAAAATAACATGTTTTCCACCTAATAGGGATATAGATTTATTCATTAACTTAATTCCAGAAGAAGCTCCAGTATCTAGGACACCCTGGGGGATGAGCCTGATAGAGCTTAAGGAACTAAAAAATACATCTTGAACAGTTGTTGAAGAAATCGTAGATACACCCAAGTGTTTCACCTTGGCATGATATAGTACTTTTTTTAAACAATAAGGATGTGAGCTTGTGACTATACATTGGTTTTAGGTAGTTGAATAAGGTAATTGTAAATAAAATATATCCTTTACCAAGGATAGATGATCTTTTTTATTAGCTCAAATATGGCAAGATATTTTCCAAGATTAACCTTAGTTCATGCTACCATTAGGTAAGTATTAATGAGGAATATATCAATAAGAAAAACTTTCGAACACGGTATGGCCATTGTGAGTTCATACTGGTGCCATTTGGGATATCAAATGCACCAATTGTATTCATTTGTTTGAGTAATGGAATTTTCAGAGAATATATGGATAAGCTTATCATTGTTTTCCTATATAACATACTTATTTAGTTTAAGTATAAAAAGGAGCATGGGAATAACTTGAGGGTGGTATTACATGCGTTAAGGGAGTGTTAACTTTATGAAAAGTTGAGCAAGTGATAATTTGATCAGAAGAAGATCCATTATTTGGGTCACATTATCTTAGAAGAGGTTGTGGTAGTGGACCTAGATAAGATTAAGGAAATCATAGAGTGACCAAACCCAAGGAATTTCACATAAGTTAGATCATTCATGGGACTTGTAGGCTACTACACGAGATTTATCAAAACATTTTCAAATATTTGGCATCCAATAACCTCTTTAAAGAAGAAGGGTGTGAAGTTTGAATGGACTTGGAAATGTAAAGAAATTTTTCTTCATTTGAAATATTTGTTAACAACTAAACCAATTCTAAATATTGTTGATCCAACTAAGGACTTTGTGGTGTGCACTAATGCTTGTATGAAGGACTTGGTGGTTTCCTTGACCAGATTGGTCATGTTGTTTACTACGAGTCCAGAAAACTCAAGGAGCATGGAATGAGATATGTTGCACATTATTTAAATGTGGAATCTATTATTCATTCATTAAATATGTGGAATGACTATCTTGTGGGTAGGAAATTCGAATTGAGGAAATAATACAGTGGTCTGAAGTATTTATTTTGACAATCAAATTTAAATTCTAGGTAGGTAAGATGGCTAGAATTCCTTGATGAGCATGAATTTGATATAAAGAATATTGAAGGAAAAAAGAAGAAGGTGGTTGATGCACTCAACAGAAGGGTTCATGAGATGCATGCTTCATGTATAATCATGTATGTTTTTTATTTAAAGGACTTAATTATAGAAGTTTTGAAATCATATCAACAGTATGTGAAAACAAAGGAATCATTACAACAATGTAAACTTTGGCATAAGTTTAAATATATTTCATTATTGGAAGATGATGGAGTACTCATGTATAAGGAAAAGTTTACATGCCTAATATAGAGGAACTGAAAGGTATTGTGATGAAATAAATTCACAATGTGCCTTATGTTGGGCACCCAGGTTATCAAAATAATATTGTAGTTGTTAGAGGCCAATATTTTTGGCCAGGCATGAAGAAGGATGTAGTTGGATATATATCTAAGTGTATGGAGTCTCAAAAAGTAAACATTGAGCATGGACATCCAACTGGAATGTTTTAGCCATTGGCCATTCCTAAGTGGAAATCAAAATTAGTGACAATTGATTTCATCATAGGACTACCTAGGACAATGAAGCAACATGATTCCATCATAGTGGTGGTGGATAATCTAACAAACAAAACTCATTTTTTTCCAGTGAAGTTGACACATAAGGGAAAAAACATTGCATACATATAAATGAGATAAATTTCTAGAATTCATGGTGTGCCTAAATAAATTGGGTCTAATAGAGATCCGAAGTTCACATCAAACTTTGGGAAGGTTTATTTAAGGGATTTGGGACAAATCTAAAATTCAGTACAACATATCACAAAAAGATAAATGGGTATGCAGAAAGAATAAATCAAGTGATTAAATATATGTTGAGGATGTATGTTATGGATAGTCCTTCCAAGTGGGAAGACTACCTCCATCTAGTGTAATTTTCATACAACATTGGATGTCATTCATCTTTAAAAATGAGTCTATTTGACGTGATTTATGGTGGAAAGTGAAAACATGCCAATGAGTTGGGATAACCCAATAGATGGAGAAATGTTTATGCTTTATTTACTCAAGGAAATGGAAGAGAATATGGTAACATTAAGTATAATTTGAAGGTTTCTAGGGACATGAAGGAAATTTATGATGATAAATAAAAAATACATTGAGTATTTAATGTGTGTGACCACATGTTTTTGAGATTGAATGCCAAGAGAATTTCACTAAAGTTGGGGAACTACTCAAGTGGGTAGCTTGTTATTATGGGTCATTTGAAATCCCATAGAGGATTGTTCTGATTACATATATTCTAGAGTTACTTGCATCTATGCATGTGCATAATGTATTCCATGTGTCATTTCTTAAGAGATATGTGCTTGATGCTAACTAAGTAATTGGCTATATTGTGATTCAGGTGAAGCCATAAGGTGACTTCCAAGTTCATCCTGTGTGCATACTAGACAAGAAATTCAAGTTGCTTCATAATCGAGAAATATGACTAGTAAAGGTGTAGCAGAATAGTTACGGTCTTGAGGATTCTACATGGGAGCATGAGGACGTCATGCAGAAAGAGTACCTGCATCATTTTAGATATTTTTGAATAATTTTGGTGAATGAGCATTACATACAATACACTGAGGAAAATGCATAAAATAAGGTGGGAATAAATGAAATAACCCCAAGAAACAATAGTGTATATGAAAGTATACATGTTCATTTAGGTTGGTGAGCCAGGATATATTTTGGGGCTAGAGTTCCCTACATGTAGGTGTGTTTAGGATAAGCATGTTTTATCATGTCACCAATGAGCCAATATTTGTATTTTTGTAATCATGTTATACATATTAATAAAAATACATTATTGTCGTGTACTTTGGGGTGAAAATATTATGGGGGACTAGAACTCCACTAGAGGGAAACGGGATAGGGGACTTATGAGAGGTGATGCATACCCCTCTTCTCCCCTAAGGGTTGTGTGACCTCCTGATCTAGGATCGATCAAGAAACTGAGTCTGATTCACTTTTCGGGCCTCTGCTAGACCCAAAACCCACTATCACAGGTCCTTTCTCCAGAGGCGCAGATCGTATGAGACACACGAGCCTTCTCCTAAGTGTTGTTCCAATATTAGTTCCAAATGAGGGCTATCCCTTCCCTGGCTAAGCCTCTTCTCTTATGTGACCATCGGTACTGACCACATGCTCAAATGAAAGGTGTGTCATGACTTAGCATTTTGCGACTATGGGAGCACTAGCACCTTTGTTTCCCTGATAACTAAAATTGCGATGGCTTGAGATCTATCGTCTAGAATTCCCCTTTGATCGATGGTTGCAATCAAGTCGACACTTCACATTTCATGATTGTGGAGTTCCCTGGCCTCTATTCTCTCGCTGGCCGAAATCACAATGACCTTGGATTAAGGATCCAAATCTCCCCTCCAATATGACGGTCATGATGATTTCGAGAATTCGCATTTTGTGAAGTCGAGAGACTTGTCCCCCCTGAAACTCCGATATTTCACCTTGAACAACCAATGGTCCATATCTTTCTTGGATCCAATGACCCAGATCACGTCGTGAGTTCGTGTCCAGCGAGTCTGTATGACTCGACCTTTGACTTCTCCCAAGCGTTGGTCATCAAAACACTGACCGTTCGCCACGCATCCCTCCTGATAGATGGTTCTGATTCTCCAGAGTTCAGATTGAATAATTGAAATTACTCCTCCTTGAGATTACGCCTTCTTAAGACTTAGAGGGTTTTATGGGTGTTCAAAGGTTTCGAACCTTTGTTCCTTCTACGAGTCCACTCCTTGGATCTTCTTAACACCTATGGAAAGTGTTATTCCTCCTAATCTTTCCCCTGTGAAGACTTTTAATACCATGAACTCCTTGCGTATATGAGATTTTGATCCCTCAGATTCCTAAGGATTTCTCGAAGAGAAATCACTCCCACACTCTTGGAGTTCTCCTTTTCCAGTTCTTCGGCTTCTTGCAATCTTCTTCAACCTTTAGTCGAATCTCATATCTGTGCACTCCTTGCACTCAAACTTTTTCTCAATATTTTAGGTTCTTGCGAGTGACTGTGCACACTTTTCACGAGTCTCTTTGCACTCCTTGCAAAGGGAAAATATTTTGTGTTATCTCTCCTGATCTTGGGAAATGAAACAGATCCCACTAACTCACTACTTGTGTTATGTGTTCACACCTTGCACTACTTTCACAGAAGAGGAACAATTGAAACTTACCTTAACATTCACAGTTTCATTCACTCATGAAAACACAAACACAAAGAATTGTAAAAAAAAAATCTCACCGTGCATTGGATCAAATTTTCTCTGTTCTATTCATAAGAGAAATGATTACAATTTGTGATAAAAAACAAAAATTGAAAAATGAGATTTCTAACTTCTATCTAGTTTCACTAGTTGATTTTCTCATTAGCCTCATTCGGGCATACAAAACCTCTACTTATCAAAGGGTTATTAGGGTTCTTTCCCTTGCTACGTGTCTACTCTAAGACTATCCTATGACTATCTTTGGATCAGTCGCATTCCAGGGATGTAATGGAACTCTTGCTCCACTTGCAATTATCCAAACGTGCCTCAAAATGTAATTTCAGCTTTGGGTTCAAGCGTTCCTCAAAAGATAAATTCTGGTGCTGAGTTAAGGCAAATTTCAAATGTTTGCTACAATTGTCAGTGTTGGCTCATGTACAGATTCCTTGAACTTGATAGGTTTCTTTCTACGTGCTTGCCAACAATGCTCCTGCATCATACTCCCCTTGACATGAATTCATGGACTCTTGTCCATGAGCTCCTGTATTGATTTTCCTTGATTCTGGATAGTAGATTCATTTTCCCAAATGGAATATTCTATTGGGTTCCCCTTCCACTTGACTAGATACTCAAAATAAGCCTTCCTCCTGGTCTTCTTGCCAATCCTCTAATCAACAATTTTATCCATCTGTGGCTTTTCTGTTGTGGGAATTTGCTTTTCCCACTGGATCTTCACTTGATCTTCTGATCTCTCCGTGTCCTCTTTCCTATAAGGGTACAGGTCTGCAACATTGAATATGGGTGATATTCCCACCCCATCTGGCAGCTCAATATCATAGGCGTTTGCATCAAACTTCCTCAAGATATTACAAGGTCCTATCTTCTTCATCTTTAACTTGTTGTATGTTCCCCTAGAGAACCTTTGTTTCCTCATATGTGCCAGAACCTAATCTCTTACCTCAAATTGAAGTTCTCTATGATGTTGATCAACCTTACGCTTGTACTCATGGTTAGAACTCTGCAACTGTCCTCTGATATGGCTATGGATCTTTTGCATGTCTGCAACAAAATCTTCTGCTCCAACACTCCTGATCTCACTCTGTTCCAAGTCTCTCAAATCAGATACTCACCTAGGTTGCATTCCATACAATATTTGGAATGGTATTTTTCCAATGATCTTGTTTTGTGAATCATTGTATGCAAATTCTGCTTGTGGAAGAATCGAATCCCACTAATTATGACGTTCAATAACTAGACTCCTTAACAAGTTACCTAGACTTTTGTTTACCACCTCAGTCTGTCCATCTATCTGAGGATGATAAGTTGAGTTGAAGTACAAATATGTCCCCAATTTCTTCCATAGTGTTCTCCAAAAGTGACCAGCAAATTTTTTGTCTCTATCCAAGACAATGCTTCTAGGTAGGCCGTGAAGTCTTACAACTTCTTTGAAAAACATATTTGCAACATGAGTTAGATCATTGGTCTTATGGCATGGGATAAAATTTTCCATCTTGGAAAATATATCCACCGCCACAAATATGGAATCAAATACTCTTTTCGTTCTTGGTAGTCCCAACACAAAATCCATGCTTATTGCATCCCAAGGCCTCTCTGGTATTGGCAATGGTTGATACAATCCAGTGTTCTGTCTTTTTCATTTTGCATGTTGGCAGATTCTCTTTCTATTCAAAAACTTTATCACTTTTGTTCTCATACTTGGCCAATAGTATGAACTGCTCAATTCTGCAAACATTTTTTCATGGCCGAAATGTCTAGCCAATCCTCCACTATGTTTTTCTTTCAAAAGATTATCCCTCATTGAGCATTTTGGTATGCACAACTGATTTCCCTTGAACAAAAATCCCTCTTGAATCATGTACTATGTCCATTGGCCTCTATTCTTAGCACATGTTTTTCACATGCTTCATATGCTTCCTTGAAATATGTATCATCACAATACATCTCCTTAAGGTGTTCAAACCCCAAGGTCTTCACCTGAAATTCCTGTAGAACCAAACATCTCCTGCTTAATGCATCAACAACCTTGTTAGCATTCCCAACAATATGTTTTATGGAGAAAGTAAAATTCTGCATAAGCTCAACCCATTTTGCATGCCTCTGATTCAATTTTTCATGCCTGGTTATGAATGGTAAACCTTGGTTATCGCTATATTACAAGACAAATTCTTGTGGGAAAAGGTAATGCCTCCATTTCTTCAAGGCTTGAATTATGGCATAAAAATCCTTGTCATACGTGGAGTATTTTCTCTTGGTCTCATTCATCTTCTCGTTGAAATAAGCAATTGATCTGTTATAATGACTTAAAATGGCCCCTATTGCAACTCCACTTGCATCACATATCACCTGAAATGTCTTTATGAAATTTGGTAAGACCAGAATTGGTCGCTCTGTGATTTTCTCCTTTAGTCTATTGAAGCTCCTTTCAGCCTCCTCTGTCCATTTAAATGACTTGTTTCACTTCTTCACTGTATCCATCATTGGCACACAAATTCCACTGAAGTCTCTAATGAAATTCCTATAGAAACTTGCTAATCCATGGAAGTTTCTTACTTCAAACATACTCCTTGGTGATGACCATTATTTGATTCCTTTCACCTTCTCTAGATCCATCTTCAGTTCATTTGAAGAGATCACAAAACCCAAGTAAATGAGTTTTGTTTTCATAAAAGATGACTTCCTCAAATTTATCAACAACTTCTCCTGTTGTAGTCTCCTCATCACTAATGTTAGGTGCCTCAAATGCTTCTCTTTAGTCCTGCTAAAGATCAGTATATCATCCAAATATACAACCACAAACTTTCCAATGAAGTCTTTCAGTATTTAATTCATCAGCCTCTTAAAATTACTCAGGTCATTTGTTAAACCAAATGGCATAACCAACCACTCATACAAACCTTCATTTGTCTTTAAGGTTGTTTTCCACTCATCACCTTCTCTCATTCTGATCTGGTGATATCCACTTTTCAAATCTATTTTGGAAAAGAAATTTGCTCCACTTAAGAAATCCATGAAATCATCCATTCTTGGTAAAGGAAATCTATACCTGATGGTGATATTGTTAATGGACCTTGAGTCTATACACATTCTCCATCCTCCATCTTTATTAGGACTCAATACAGTTAGTACTGCACATGGACTCGATATTTCTCTGACCATACCCTTGTCTAACAATTCTTGGACTTGGTCCTTCACTTCCTCATTCTCTCGAGGTGTCAATCTGTATGATGCTTTGATTGGAAGGCTTGCTCCTGTTATCAAGTCAATATGATGACTGATACTTCTAATAGGTGGCAATGAGTTAGGCATCTCATCCACCAGTATGTTAGCGAAATTTCGCAGCAATTCCTGAACTTCTTCAGGCAACTCATCCATCGATGTACTTGTAAGGAAAAATTTGGGTTTCCTCAGCACATGGAACTGCATCTCATGTTCCTCCTTGACTTCTTTCAAGAGTTCCTTCCCACTCATGAAAAGTATTCTTGTGTTGGCTTCGTCTTTCACTTTCTTCTCCTCTATTGGAAGCAACATGTGTGATCTACCACTCTTCTCCAATGTGTATGTATTTTTTCTCCCATCATGAATGAAACTCCTGTAAAACTTCCATGGTCTCGCCAACAAAATATGGCACACATCCATGGGAATTAAATCACATAGAATTTCATCTCTATATCCTCCCATCTTAAAATCAACCAAGCATTGTTTAGTAACTGTTACCTAGTGGCCTTTATGCAACCATGAGACTTTGTATGGCTTTAGATGTTTAGTTGTCTCCAGCTCCAATTTCTCCACCATCTCTGTGGATACTAGGCTATCAGTTCTCCCACTGTCAATTATCACCTTGCATACTCTGTCTTTAGTCTTGCAAGATGTTATGAAGAGACTATTCCTTTGCACTGGTTTCTCAAATTTTGCTTCTGATTTTAAGAGAACCTTCCTCAATATTAGGGATGTTCCATCTTCTTCCCCTTTTGCTTCAACATCTCCTCATTGTGATTCTGAAATGTGATCTTCTCCTCCTTCTTTATTTTTCTCAAGGCATTCCCAAAACATGTGTCTTGTTTTTCCACAGGCATAACATCTTATGTCTCCTCTTCCTCTTCTTCCTCTTCCTCTGGAAGAATTTCTCCCACCACCCTATCTTTCTTAGGAAATTCCTCATCTTTCCTAGTGACTGTGTGGTTTCTCATCCTCGTCCTTAGACCAATGTGTTATTTCATGGTTAAATCCCTTACCTTTGTTTGGGACCAAGTGTTTATCTCTTCCCCACTGGCTTTGCTTTCTAGAAAAATTTTCCTCCACCTTCAGTGTAAACGGATAAGCGTCCTCTACTATCTTGACTAAAATCATATTGAGGTCATCTTGGATTTCATATCTCAGACCATTATATATCAAGCTACCTTTTCTTCATCTCTCTCCCTTTGCCCAGTTCTAATTTTCAACCTATAGAAATCCTCTATATACTCTTTAACTGTCATCCCTTTCTGTCTTAGGTTCTGCATCTTCCTGAACAGATTGATCTGATAATCCTTGGGCTTGAACTTAGCCTTCATCTTGGATACCATTCTACCCCAACTCTTTATATTATTCTTTCTTTTGCTTCTCCACCCAGCCTGTAGTTCATTCCACCACAGTGTTGGATGTCATTTAGCCTAGTGACAGCCTATCTAACCTTTCTCTCTTCATCGACATCTTCATAGTCGAAATGATTTTTCATGGACCTTAAAAAATTCAACAACTCCTCGACATCTAAATTGCCTTCATACATTGGGACCTCTATGTTGGCTCTGCCTCCCAATATAGCAACTACTCTTAGCAAGTGTTATTCAACAACATATTCTCCTACAGCTTCTCTGATGACATTCTTCCCCACTGCTTCTTCGCTCTCTGCATCACTGACGTCTCCAACATCAGGTACTCATCTCTGTGCTGCCTCCATCACTTCTAATATTGCATGGAGTTCTTACATATCCCTTTCTACAGATCGATTGGCCAAAGGTTGTTCCACTCATCTTCTTGGTGGCATTGTGATGATTGTCTATCATACACAGAGTACAACTTCAAGTTCTTCTGTCTCCTTCACTTGAAATCTACAGGTGAAATCAACTCTAAAACCACTTGATGCAGACCCCCCTTCTCTCCTAAGGGTTGTGCAACCTCCCGGTCTAGGATCTATCAATAAAATGAGTCCAATTGACTCTCCGTGCCTATGCTAGACCCAAAACCCACTATCACATGTCCTTTATCAAAATTCCCAGGTCGTATGAGACTCACGATCCTTCTCTTGAGTGTTGTTCCAATCTTAGTGCCAAACAAGCACTAGCCCTTCCCTCGATAAGCCTCTTCTCTTACGTGATCACCGGTAGAGACCACACTGTCAAATAAAAGGTGCATCGTGACTTCTCGTTTCTCTACTATGGGAGTGCTACCACCTCTCTTTCCCCGACAGACGAAATTGTGATGGTTCGAGATCTACCGTCTAGACCTTCCCTTTGATCGATGACTGCGATCAATTCGACACTTTGCATTTCGCGATTGTGGATTTCTCTTGTCTCCATTCTCCCGTTGGCTAAAATAACGATGACCCTGGATCAAGGTTCCATATATCCCCTCCAATATGATGTTCATGATGATTTCAGGACATTGCATTTCCCTAAGTCAAGAGACTTGTCACCTCAACCTCCCGATCCCTGAAACTTCGATATTTCACCTTGGACAACCAATGGTCCAGATCTTTCCTGGATCCAATGACCCAGATCATGTCATGAGTTTGCATCCCACGATTCCTTATGACTCGACCTTTGAATTCTCCCAAGTGTTGGTTAGCGAAACGTTGATCGTTCGCCATGCATCCCGATGGACGGTTCTGATTCTCTAGCATTTAGATCAAACGGTTGAAATTATTCCTCCTTGAGCTTACACCTTCCTCAGACTTAGAGGGTTTTTTGGGTGTTCAAACGTTTCAAACCTTTGTTCCTTCTACGAGTCCACTCCCTGGATCTCCTTAACACTTATGGAAAGTGTTATTCCTCCTGAGATTTGGTCTATGAATACTTCGACTCCCATGCACTCCTTGCATCTCTAGGATTTCAATCTCTCAGATTCCTAAGGATTTCTTGAAGAGAAATTCCTCCCACCCTCTTGGAATTCTCCTTTTCTGGTTCTTCGGCTTCTTGCAAGCTTATTCAACCTTTATTCGAATCTTGGATCTGTGCACTCCTTGCACTAGACCTTTTTCACAAGATTTTATGTTCTTGCGGGTGAATGTGCATGCTTCGCACTAGTCTCTTTGCACTTCTTGTAAAGGCAAAAGCTTTCATGTTATCTCTCCTGAGCTTGAGAATCGAAATAGATCCCACTAACTCACTCCTTGCATTCTGTTTGCACAGCTTGCACTACTTTCGCAGAAGAGAAACAATTGAAACTTACCTTAACATTCACAGTTTCATTCAGTCATGAAAACAAAAACATAAAGAATTGTAAAACAATGTTTGCACCATGCATTGGATCAAATTTTCTCTGTTCTATTCACAAGCGAAATGATTACAATCTGTGATAAAAAATAAAAACTAAAAACTGAGATTTCTAACTTCTATCCAACTTCACTAGATAATTTTCTCATTAGCCTCATTTGGGCATACGAAAGCTCTATTTATCAGAGGGTTCTTAGGGTTTTTCCCCTTTCTACATCTCTACTCTAAGACTATCTTATGAATATCTTTGGATCATTTGCATTCCAGGGCCGTAATGGAACTCCCTTTCTGCTCACAATTATCCAAACATGCCTCAAAGGTTAATTTCGGCTCTGGGTTCAAGCTTGCCTCAAAAGATAAATTTTGGAACTGAGTTAAGGCGGATTTCAAATATCTGTTGCAATTGTTGGTGTTGGCTCCTGTACATAGTCCCTTGTGTTGATGGGTTTCACTCTGCATTCTTTCCAGCGATGCTCTTGCATCAAGAGGGGATCAAGATAGGGGGCTAAGCCAAGGAATATAATAAAATATTCCTTAAAACTTCCAAGACAAAGTTGATGTCATGATGATAATTTACCTTAAGTTATTGGAAGTGGGACGAGTTCCCAAGTGAGAGGAAGTGGTTATTTGTGTATCGCTTGTAAATTCAATTGCATGTATACTTAACCATCAATATTAGTGTGTTTTGGGTATATTAGTCATTCATTCAAATTTTTTCTACTCTAGGATTGTGACTATGTTCCTCATTGATGAGTTGAACTAGAGAAAAGAGTGGAGCTCAAAACTACAGTGGTGTTAACCCTTTAAATCCTTGGTGGTTAGGGTGTGAAGAAACAGGTTGTCAGGCCTATGGAGAAAGTTTTCCTTTATAGGGGAATTGTTTTGATAGACTTCCATATGTGTTGTCCTTGTGGGTTATTATAAACTCCTTGAGAGCACCATTTTGTTCCAAGTGCCACAAATATATGAGACTTCCTAGTCGGCCTGTTGTTGAAGCCCTACAAGGGAAGTGGTACAACTGAAGGATTTTTTAGCAATGAAGGGGTACACTTCCTTGGTTGGGATAGGATGAGTCAAATTACATCTTGTGAGGATGAAATGATACTAAAGTTGGTGCCATTGGCCTTGTCTTGAGATCTATGTTTTTATACCTTAGTTGGGATTGGTGTGAATGCATTTTCCCTAATGGAGTCATAGCCCTGGATCGAGGGTGACCTATTGTTCAAAGTGTTGAACAACAATTTCTATGGCTAAGAGGAACATGAGAGGTCTACAAATAATTGTGTTTGAATTTAAGGATAAGTGGCATATTTATGCTCTTCATTTATTTGTATAATGTGTGTATGTAATGTGTTAATTTACATTGTGTTTATTGAGTTTCATACCCATTGCATTGATGAATGCTTAGCATGAATGGTTATTCTTGTACATGAATTATGCATGGTGTTTCTTTCTTTCTAAGCTACATAATTGTTACTTATGTAGGGCATATTGTATATAATATTACAAAGCCATGTTGGGAAGAGTTAATGATGGTATCACAATGGAAATTTTGTGTAGCATGGCCTAGGTGTGGACTTGGGGATGTTACAAGTGGGATATAATATTACAAACCCACATGGATCTTCTTATTAACCAACAACTCTTGAGGATACCTAGTGTATGTGGCCTTATGCTATTTTCCTATAATCCCCTTGGTCATGATTGATTTGGGATATTATTGCACCATGGCCTTCTCTCTTAGTACCATATTGGGAGTATTTTCTAGGTTCACTCTTTGATTACCCGTGCATTGCAATGACTTGAAATTCCTCTAATACATATTTTCCCTCAATTGAGAGGAAATTTAATGCATGAATATCCTCAATGTGAATCTTGAAATATGTTTCCAACCAAATTGAATTAATTTGTACTTTGATCAGTGATAATAAAAAACTTTATACATATGGCCACCTCCCTCGTGGTGTGGAATATAAGCAATTCCATGAAATTTAGCAAGTTTTCATCCTATAGGGGATCAAAAGTAAGATTGAATATCGAAGTAACATCTCTAGACACTAGTGAAATTTTGTTCTTCTACACATTAGTCTTCATATTGAGAAACAAGTCCCCATATAAGAAGTCACTATCAACTAGTATATTGTGCCCCATTTTTACATTAAAGTATCCACTAATATATACTTGTCAGTCAGACAAATAAGTAGGCATGTAACATCCCCACTATAATCCCCAGTTTAATTAATGCATAATATAGATATAATGTGTTCCTATGGCCAAGCGATGTATTATTTGAAATGCATTTTTTGAATTTTAATAAATGTAATGTGATACTAGCTTCTAGGAATATGGACATAGATGAGGGATGGTTAATCCATAAGAAAACAAGGAAATTCCTAGGGGTGTCTAAGAGGTGTACAAGGGGAAAAACAATTATGGGTATTAATTCAAATCCATATTTTTGAATTTTATTATCATTGGGGAAAAATTTTATTTTATGTTCGAGTGTATGAGAGCCTAATCATTAAACTCATGTAAGAGGGTGGGTGTGAGAGTTACATCCCATATTTATTTGAAGCATGGGGATGAGGTAAAATCAACATTGGGGAGAGTGAACAGTCAACTGTCTTGGGAAAAGAGAGGAAATTTGTATGGATGTTAATAGGTAGTTTTACGCTTTCATTTTTTTATGACCAACAAGAAGTGAATAAAGAAGAGAGCATGGGAGGTGGAGAAAAAAGGATGGGTGAATTTTGGAGCATGTTGCAGTGTTTTTGGATCATTGTGGAGCTAGAAATCGATGATCCAGGTTGTGAGGCCTGAAGAGTGAACTCCTAAGTGAGTTGCACTATAACAACAAGTGTTTCTTGTTTGTTACTAATAGCTTTCCTGGCAGTGAGTTACATTGAGTTCCTATCAGATATATTCCTGGTTACTTGTGCCAAAGGGACACTGATAAATGAATGGGATGCCTAGTAGAATGAGAACAATGAAGGGGTAGATTCCTTTGGTTGTGAAGGTCAAGAGGAAGAAAGTTGGTGGAAATTCAGGATAGTTGTACGATAATACCAGTGGGTTGTGTGATAGTGACCCATGAGTGGAATGTGAGAGGCACCTTATTCCTTTCTATTCATAGCCCTAGCTCAGGGGGAACCTTCTATTCATATTTAGAATAATAGGCCTATGGTTGGGTGGAACGTCCTCCCAAATTTTTTAGTTGCACAATTTTTTTAAAAGATAAGTGTTTATCTATTTATGAGTTATTTCACGACTTTGATTGTTGTACTTAACTCTGTATTTGTGAATGGTTTATTTGTTGTTGTGAATGAATTATTATATTCATTCATGATTGTTGAGAGTTTTGTATATGAATTTAATTATGGGTAGAAAAATATGGTTTAAAAAATGTGTATAAATCATAGCTGGTAAGCTACAACAAAATGAATTAGCATAAATTTCAATTTTTGTGTGTATTCTACGTTGTAGTGTAACCTGGTTGATAAGAAGATAGTTACATTATGGTATCAACATTCAAGGTTTAACATTGAGCTTGTATGGGATAGGAGCTAGCATGAATTAAACAAATTTGTGGGTGTAGATTTCATCTTGTGATGAATTTGGGTGAAAATGGTAAATCGAAGTAAAATCCCCAAATTATGAGCATATTTTGAGTTTAGGTTCTTAAGAATAGGAAATAAGAAAGTTTATGGCATGGAGTTACAGGTTCCAATGTTGATTTTGTCCCGGAGGATTGAAATTATATATGTTTCATGTCAGTTGTGAAGTTTAGTAATCGATGACAAAGGTTAAATTTGATTGTGAAAATCCATGATTGAGATTCAGTCGTAGATGGTCCAAATAGGGCGTTCTTGATAGAGATGTAGGAAGAAGGTTTCATAAAATCCTTGGAGACGGGTGTGAGGTTGAGTATGCTGGAATGAACCAAAAACAAAAAGATTCATTGATCGATACTTTCACCAGCTGTTAGATCTAGCAGAGAAATTGTTTCATTAAGACTCATTCAAAAGGTTGCACATGTTTTTGGTGTTCGAATAAGTTCATATGACGAAGTTCATGCTTCTAATAAGATCTAAACATTTTCATAATGGAATTAAAATATATCAAGGGGAAAACCAATGATCTATTGATTAAATAAGAGTAATTA
Organism: Picea engelmannii; assembly: GCA_009831015.1. Lineage (NCBI taxonomy): Eukaryota > Viridiplantae > Streptophyta > Pinopsida > Pinales > Pinaceae > Picea > Picea engelmannii. Next base: position 404,185 of record ML787630.1, read on the forward strand.
CATCAAGCATACCTTGTGGGTAGATGCATTTCTTCCTTTCTCCTTGATCCTTTCCTATCCTTCCAACTTCTTGTTCAGGCTAGGCTCACTGACTTCTGGTTGTGATGAACAAGATGAACACCTTTGTGAATTTAAAAAATAACAATACTTATGAATTATCCTTTTCTTTCCCAATACTTTCCTTTGTTATATAGCTCTTTGGAGGAGGCTTAGGAGAGATTCTATATATTATAAAGACCACTAGAGACTCGAATTATATGAGTTCCTAGGACCTTGCCACAAATATACAAATCATCCATTTCCTATCACCTCATAACTTTGTGAATGCATAAGTTTTACATATCCTCACTTGTTGAGCTAGTAGTGACTTGTGATCTATGAGGATCCTCACTTATTAAGATACTAGTGGCATGTGAGATATGAGGATCCTCTCTTATTGAGATACTAGTGACTTGTGAGAATCCTCTCTGGTTGTATACTATTTTTCCAGAGAGGATCTCCAAAAGGGATCAAATCTTAGGAAAAATATTCACTTTGGATTGCATCTTCTTAAGGATTCCCCTCTCGCGTATAGGGTGCAAATTGAGACTATAATAGATGCCTCCTAGTGTGTGAGGTCAGGAAAGCAATGGATGGAAAAAATACATTACAAAAAAATAATGTCCATGTGATGCAACATGAGGAGAGAGAAAAGGAGCTTCATAAATCAAATAATTCATGAAATCAAACACCAAGGATGAGAGTATAAATAAAACGATCCCCTAGGTAGACATACTTAGACTCTGAATGAGAACAACCACCAAAAAATACATTGTGGATCCATGAAATGAAATGTTATACCATGGCCATGAAAGAATACACAGTGGATCCAAGTCATCAATAAAATCGTATCCATGAGACAATACAATGTGGATTTATTTCATGAATGTAATCATATCCACCGAAAAATACAATGTGGATCTATGACACATCATACAAATATCAAGAAGACAACAAGCACTAAGAAAAGTGCCCCCGAAGTCTTCAAATTACTCATATACAAGTGATATACTCCATCAAAAGTTGGGAAGAGGTGTTGTAAAGGAATGATGTGTCCCAAACCCAAGGTATTCGTCCCAAAGTCCAATGTTATGAATCTACATAATGAAAATATATGAGATGATGTCGAGCATGGTAGAAACCATATTATTATCGATCATTTATATACACTGTTAATAGATGCAAGGGGAGCCACTGATGATGAAGATGGATCCCAACATACCTAGTACAATATAACGAGTGTCAATATAGGATCTGATGTCAAACACTGGTAGAATCAATCGATCAGGAGTCAATGATGTAAACCCACTTTCAATCACAAGGACGCCTACCACTGAGGACTAGAAGATCCAAGGTACTAGCTAGTTTCTAGATACCTTTCCTAGATAATGTGTTGAAGTTTATAGGAACCGATCCATCGAAGGAGGGCCTTGATGTATCCCCCATCAATCAAAAAAAAACCTACATCGAGATATGTTGTGAAGAGAGAGCATCACTAAGTACAATTGACACATGGATGGATGACTCAGAAATTCACAAAACAACAGATGGTTGACTCAGGATTAAAATTCCCTTGAACATATAGCATGACACAATGGTGAATTAGAATAAAGACACAAGAGTTGAATGAATATAGTGAAACAACGGAGGTGGCATTGATGCACTCTCCATCATGACTCGAATAATAACCCATTAGAGGAGTATCTCTTACTCATATTACTGGGATGGCTCCTAGGAAAGATAAAACCCAACTATATGATGAGAAATCAAACATGTGTCATGTTTAAGGGAGACTCGATTAATGTTACCATTTTGAGAATAGACCAATGGTGAAAACCCCCCACATTTTGTTTTTTGTATTTTTTCATCCTTCATGGTTTAACAAGATGAAAACAATGATGCAAGTATGCTTGGTATATATTTTTCATGCAGTGTTAATGATCCATAAAAATATTTAAAAGGATAGTCATGATTTTTTTTTCATGTCATTTTACGAGTCCGAGAAAGAGATAAACGTATACTCGGTGGAATAGAATGAGTGGATTAACAACATGCTCCTATGTTCCAAGCACATGGAACCAAATTAAGAAATGAGTAATGAAAATGGTACTGGAAATTGAGATCCACTCTTAGCATTTGTTCCCTCCCTCGGTAGGTGGGTGAAAAAAGGAGGGTAAATAATGCAAGAGGTGGATGGTCAAGGATACTCCATTCTAGTAACTGGGATATGGGGAAAAAACAACATAATGGTAGGAAGCATGATGCTAACAAAAAATTCTAAGAGATAAAAAAAAAGTTCAGGAACCCCCATGAGATATGGCTATAATATAGACGAAGAGAGGAAAATGAGGTTCAATCTTCAAGTCATGGAAGGGATAAAGGAGGGCTCCTGATCCTACGAAAAAAACATAGTATGGGAACGAAATGGAAATTTGGGTGCTAACTAGGGCATCCATTAAGGGGAGTAACTATTGAACCAGTTATAAAGTGAAAAAGGAGTGGCTAATTTCCTAACTGACTTGGATTGAGCCTAAGGAATAGTTTCGACATAATGGACAGTTAATAATGTAAAGCATGATATGTAGGGAAAAACCTATCATTATATTCTATTTTAGGAACACATACCTCAAGTTTAGTGGATGTCATCATATTTGTAAAAAATTCCATGTAATCTTTTCAACACATGTAAACTAGATTATGGGGTTCAAAACACATAGTGAAATCTCAAAAAATATTTTTTTTTTGGATTTTTTTGGATATGATCTATGCAAAAAAACAAGTACCCACACCACACACCTAAGTACAAGGAAATATGAATTCTAATGATTTATGTAGTGTACAGCTCATGGATAGGCTCAAGCTAAGGATCGTTTTCATAATAGATGAACTCATGAGTCAATGTCAACATCATATGAATCACCATGACGTGGTCATGCCACATATTAATGAATTTCTACAATCGAATATATTCATCATGAGTGGTTTCACGAGATACACAATATCCTTCATGGGATCCATAAGACATGAAGGAAGTAAGAAAATCAAATATTTGATGGAAGGGGTAGAAATGAATTCAGTGGAAAGTTATGAAAAATATAACCAAGGTGTAAATGGGTCAATACTAGGGCTTTCACTAGATGCACCAACAAATTCCCCCAATATTAGATCAAAACTCATTATTCTAACTCTTATTTTCTCTGAATCAATAAAACATGGTTGATGCATAACCTCATCCTTTGTCTTATCTATGGAAGCCATGACTTCCAGGATGGAACTTTCTGAAGGTAACTCAAAATAAAGGGAGTCATGGGAATTGGGAGAGTCAACATCTCGTACAGGTTGAGTAAGATGATAACAATCCATATGAGGATGGAGTTGTTGACCAATATCAGTTGATGTTGATGGGATTGTTAGATCGATAATATATACCATCGTGAGAGGCATGGATTCTCCATATGACTCAACATCCTCAAAACATGGTATCACCCAAGGATCACAAGACCGGAGGGATACACTAGTAAATGATGAGATCATATCAACTGGAGAAAATTTGGAAATGCAAGATAGTGGGGGAAGGGGAAATATTCACATCATTGAAGGATAGATTTGAACATCCCCACAATGACATTTGTATAACACTATGTGGTATCACCCTCAAAAGGTACATTAGACCCCGTATTGCATCCAGGTTCTAGGGTAAACACGAGATGATAAATCGTAACGATTTTCCCTTGAAGAGGGAAGCATAGGACCTTGAAGACCAATGAGACAACTTCATTCATCTCATAGAACTAAGTATGCATGAGTAACAAATTGTCCTCAAGATGTGCATCGACAACCTCCACATCAACATAGATAGTCTTACCACCTAACTCAATGGGGAAGGTAGTGATTATTCCATGGGGTTAGAGCATGTGTTCATCAAATGATTTCAATATATTTGTAGACATGTTGAGCTTAGGATAGCCAAGGGCCTTCCAACAAGAAATAAACATGATGCAAGTCGAGGCTCCTTCATCCATCACTATTTGGTAGATGTTTTTCCCCAACAATTGCACTATTATCTGAAATGTGACCTCATGGGAGAGCCTTTGAGTATCCTTAGAAGAATTAAAGGTCATAAAACACAACTTCAATCGATCAACCCCTCCTATGGAAAACATCAAGGATTTATGTTTTCTTGGGAAGCTTTGGAGAACTTCAAGTATAGACATAGCACATGGTGCTTGGGCCAAGTATTCCAAAATACTATAGTTGTGGGTGGCTTGTGTGTTTGGATTATGCATCACGCATCAAAGAATTACCTTTTGTAGGTGAAGTGGTGCATCAAAATATGGATTCTAAATATGAAGAGGGCCACAATGCTAGGAAGAAGATGTTTCTTTTAGCACAACATAAGAGGGCTCAATAATGTCATAATTCTTCACTCACATTCGTAAAATGACTCTTTGGTCTCACATTAAAATAGTAGCATTCGAGGAAGACCCCTCATGGTGAGGGTAACCTACCATGCCCCCTTGCAGAGGGGAAATATTTGTGGCAACCATGCTTTGAGGTTGAGGGGGGAAAGGATGGGTTAATACAACAAGATTCCGAGGGCCCTACTATTGTTCTAAAAATATACGGACCTCATCCTTCCAAGGACACTACTGAGTAGGGTGGTTGTCTCCACAAATTGTGTAGGAAAAATGACTCTTCCTTTTCTCCTTAGTGCATCCCTCCTGGGTGTTTTGGGTGGAGGCACTCCTTTTCTCAGTATTATAAGTTTTCTTTTTGTTTATTTTATTCTTCTCTCTAGGTTGCTAAGTATTCTTTGGATTCTTGAATTGAATCAAGTTTACCTTAAAGTTTTGTGTAGGGGTTGCATTATTTTGAGCACTAGTACCAGAAGATGACTTAATAGAAATATGACTCATCTGATCATCTAACTAGTTTACATAGATATGGCAAAGATAATCATACACACCATCAACATGGGGTCTTGGGTTTGGCTTCCTTGGATTTTTTGATGGCCTAGGAGAATTCAAGATGATTTCATAAAGTTTTCCTGACTAAGAAAAAATCAAATATAAGTGTTGGTCATGCAAAATGGCATGTTCCTCGGTAGTCGCCCTGGCCATAACTACATCTCTAGAAATGGGTGGTACAAGAGATTTTTTAAACCACTCCATGAGGTTTTATTTGGGAATCTAATTCTTAATCATCCTACATATCTGTCTCCACTCATGTATATGATCAGAAATGTGAGTGGAATTATCTTGATACAATGAACTAAAGATTTGAATTCCTATATCATATCGTATGGGAAATTGGTGATGCATTAAGAATTCTATTGCAAGTTCATTGAATATTTTAAAGGAGCATCCTTTTAATTCAATGTACCATTTTCTGGAAGCTCTGGTCATGGATATCTGGAAAATACATAACCTCGTACTATCATCCATCAACAAGTTGGATGAACACAATAAGTGTTATGTCATGATTTGTGTGGGGGATCCTCTTCTAGATTTCCATCGAACTTTGAAATATCTTATGGAAACTTGGAAGATATTTTTGGCCATGATGGTTCATGGGAAATAAGGTCATTTGTTAATCGTGAAAAATACGGTAAATATAACATTGTGAGTAAAGGAAATGGTGAAAATGAATATTGAGAGGGAGGTGAATTCTATGTATTCAAAGATGGACCTTGTTTCCCCCCTACATTTGTACTATTGGAGGGTTGAGGACTTGTTGGAGAGTGATCTCCTCTAGAAATGGTGGTTCTTCGAGGAGCATGATTGTTCCCAGAAAAAAATATTCCCCCGAGGGGGTTTTCCCCAGGGGGAAAAGTGGACCCTCCAAGAAAAGTTTTCCCAACAATAGTCCTAGGGAAGAAAACCCTAGGAATGGATTTATTAAAAGTGGGAAAACCTCCCCATGATGAATTTTTTTCCTGAAAGGATGTGCCCCCAAGGAAAGGTTTGCTAACCCATAGAAAGTTAAAACCTCCTAAAGTTCTATTTCCCTTGGCCTATAGGGACAACCCCAAAAATACTAGATATGGTCAATCCAAAAGGTGTACTAGGACTTGACGATACCATGATGCTCATAGGAATGGTGGAAGTGGAAGGAATTCCACTCCCCATGTTTAAACAAAGGATCATCCCCACACCAAAAGAAGACCGAAAGGTGGGCATAGAGATAGATGGGATGGTTGTAGAAATGCTCGGTAAGCTAACGCATCGAAATTATGACACAATCAACATCCCCGAGATTGAGGGACTCGTAGAAAATGGTATGGACGATATAGGTCCAATGGATCTAATGGGTAGAAATGTAGACATCACTGGGATTCTCCCTAGGGGATTGCCTCATGTCCCACTTGAGTATGGGCTTGTAGTCTCAACTATAATAGATGAAACATGCATTTATGACATGGTGGGAGGATGACTAAACAAAGAGAAAGGTGCACTAAAAATTTTCCTCACTTGGATAAGTAGAGGTGCGCCTGGTTGAGTCAAAGGGATATTAAAATTTTGTGGAGGATGTTCATCTACTACTTCTACCTCGACTAAACCAATCTCATCAAATCAAATTCCAATCCCTTCAAAGTATTCATCCACTATTTCATGTTGTTTGATCAGTGGTTGTTCCATCATAATGGGTTCAAGTCCTTGTATTCAATGGCACCAGAGTGGTAGTTCATCCATGTTGAATATACTATGTTAAAATCCAAATACAATTAAACCTATAATCATACTGAAAGAGAACACCCCTAATCAAATACAGGCTAATAGTAAGAAAACCAATTGGCTCAAGGGCCTTAAAAAAAAATTGTATGTGGGAGATGAATTCCCCACAAGATTGGCTAGCGAAGGTATGGGGAGAAATTACAATGATCCACACGAAACAACCTTGACCAGTCCAAGCACCATGTATTAAGGTGGGCACCATCTAAGGGAACCGAGACCGTGAGAAAATATCTTCCCCATGTACTACATCCACGTCCCACCTACAGTCACCTCTGTAGCTCCCTAGGAAATGTCACTAAGGATACCACCTAACTATCAATGGTTGGGTGAACAATTGTAGGTTGAATGCATGTAACAAACGGGTAAAAAATCACAAATCTCTGAAGGAATTAATGAATGAAACCATTATATATGTAGAAATTGAAGTGGTATCACAAACACCAAAACAATTAGAGAGGGGTAATCTCCCTTCTTGCCCCGATGCAACCTCATGCTTAAATCTTGTGTTAGAGGAGGGTCCCAACACACTATTTGCAAGAATTTATTTAACACTCTTTAATGAATCCTAAGTTTCATTTTATGGCCTTGGAGAGTTTACTCTACAATCCTAATCCAAGGCCTTAAGACTAGCTAATTTTGGTTCACTATAAATATAAAAATGCTTAATTGATTTTAAATTACACTTTCTTTTTATGGTTGTTTCTTAAGTCTAAGGGTAGAAGATGCAACTTTTGTGATGTTTTGATTATTGGCCCAACCAAGAAATGCAATATTTATGATGCAAAATTTTCACTTCAATGAAATATAGCTATGGGAGGGGAAGAGACTTTCATTTTTCTTTGCAATATTTAAAACTGACCTCACACACACCAAGCATCCAACAATCAATTCAAATATGAAACCAAACAATTTTCCTAATGCATTCTCTTCACTAGTTCCTGAAACAAAATCAAGCATGAAACACTATTTTTGTCTTTTTTGGTTATTTTCCAATTGTAATGCAACAAGTATTCATGATCTAAGAAATAAAGAAAATGCCAAAGGAAAACCAGTAAGAAGCAA
>ML787630.1:416372-436959 GCA_009831015.1 Picea engelmannii
CCTAGTAGAATGAGAACAATGAAGGGGTAGATTCCTTTGGTTGTGAAGGTCAAGAGGAAGAAAGTTGGTGGAAATTCAGGATAGTTGTACGATAATACCAGTGGGTTGTGTGATAGTGACCCATGAGTGGAATGTGAGAGGCACCTTATTCCTTTCTATTCATAGCCCTAGCTCAGGGGGAACCTTCTATTCATATTTAGAATAATAGGCCTATGGTTGGGTGGAACGTCCTCCCAAATTTTTTAGTTGCACAATTTTTTTAAAAGATAAGTGTTTATCTATTTATGAGTTATTTCACGACTTTGATTGTTGTACTTAACTCTGTATTTGTGAATGGTTTATTTGTTGTTGTGAATGAATTATTATATTCATTCATGATTGTTGAGAGTTTTGTATATGAATTTAATTATGGGTAGAAAAATATGGTTTAAAAAATGTGTATAAATCATAGCTGGTAAGCTACAACAAAATGAATTAGCATAAATTTCAATTTTTGTGTGTATTCTACGTTGTAGTGTAACCTGGTTGATAAGAAGATAGTTACATTATGGTATCAACATTCAAGGTTTAACATTGAGCTTGTATGGGATAGGAGCTAGCATGAATTAAACAAATTTGTGGGTGTAGATTTCATCTTGTGATGAATTTGGGTGAAAATGGTAAATCGAAGTAAAATCCCCAAATTATGAGCATATTTTGAGTTTAGGTTCTTAAGAATAGGAAATAAGAAAGTTTATGGCATGGAGTTACAGGTTCCAATGTTGATTTTGTCCCGGAGGATTGAAATTATATATGTTTCATGTCAGTTGTGAAGTTTAGTAATCGATGACAAAGGTTAAATTTGATTGTGAAAATCCATGATTGAGATTCAGTCGTAGATGGTCCAAATAGGGCGTTCTTGATAGAGATGTAGGAAGAAGGTTTCATAAAATCCTTGGAGACGGGTGTGAGGTTGAGTATGCTGGAATGAACCAAAAACAAAAAGATTCATTGATCGATACTTTCACCAGCTGTTAGATCTAGCAGAGAAATTGTTTCATTAAGACTCATTCAAAAGGTTGCACATGTTTTTGGTGTTCGAATAAGTTCATATGACGAAGTTCATGCTTCTAATAAGATCTAAACATTTTCATAATGGAATTAAAATATATCAAGGGGAAAACCAATGATCTATTGATTAAATAAGAGTAATTACATCAAGCATACCTTGTGGGTAGATGCATTTCTTCCTTTCTCCTTGATCCTTTCCTATCCTTCCAACTTCTTGTTCAGGCTAGGCTCACTGACTTCTGGTTGTGATGAACAAGATGAACACCTTTGTGAATTTAAAAAATAACAATACTTATGAATTATCCTTTTCTTTCCCAATACTTTCCTTTGTTATATAGCTCTTTGGAGGAGGCTTAGGAGAGATTCTATATATTATAAAGACCACTAGAGACTCGAATTATATGAGTTCCTAGGACCTTGCCACAAATATACAAATCATCCATTTCCTATCACCTCATAACTTTGTGAATGCATAAGTTTTACATATCCTCACTTGTTGAGCTAGTAGTGACTTGTGATCTATGAGGATCCTCACTTATTAAGATACTAGTGGCATGTGAGATATGAGGATCCTCTCTTATTGAGATACTAGTGACTTGTGAGAATCCTCTCTGGTTGTATACTATTTTTCCAGAGAGGATCTCCAAAAGGGATCAAATCTTAGGAAAAATATTCACTTTGGATTGCATCTTCTTAAGGATTCCCCTCTCGCGTATAGGGTGCAAATTGAGACTATAATAGATGCCTCCTAGTGTGTGAGGTCAGGAAAGCAATGGATGGAAAAAATACATTACAAAAAAATAATGTCCATGTGATGCAACATGAGGAGAGAGAAAAGGAGCTTCATAAATCAAATAATTCATGAAATCAAACACCAAGGATGAGAGTATAAATAAAACGATCCCCTAGGTAGACATACTTAGACTCTGAATGAGAACAACCACCAAAAAATACATTGTGGATCCATGAAATGAAATGTTATACCATGGCCATGAAAGAATACACAGTGGATCCAAGTCATCAATAAAATCGTATCCATGAGACAATACAATGTGGATTTATTTCATGAATGTAATCATATCCACCGAAAAATACAATGTGGATCTATGACACATCATACAAATATCAAGAAGACAACAAGCACTAAGAAAAGTGCCCCCGAAGTCTTCAAATTACTCATATACAAGTGATATACTCCATCAAAAGTTGGGAAGAGGTGTTGTAAAGGAATGATGTGTCCCAAACCCAAGGTATTCGTCCCAAAGTCCAATGTTATGAATCTACATAATGAAAATATATGAGATGATGTCGAGCATGGTAGAAACCATATTATTATCGATCATTTATATACACTGTTAATAGATGCAAGGGGAGCCACTGATGATGAAGATGGATCCCAACATACCTAGTACAATATAACGAGTGTCAATATAGGATCTGATGTCAAACACTGGTAGAATCAATCGATCAGGAGTCAATGATGTAAACCCACTTTCAATCACAAGGACGCCTACCACTGAGGACTAGAAGATCCAAGGTACTAGCTAGTTTCTAGATACCTTTCCTAGATAATGTGTTGAAGTTTATAGGAACCGATCCATCGAAGGAGGGCCTTGATGTATCCCCCATCAATCAAAAAAAAACCTACATCGAGATATGTTGTGAAGAGAGAGCATCACTAAGTACAATTGACACATGGATGGATGACTCAGAAATTCACAAAACAACAGATGGTTGACTCAGGATTAAAATTCCCTTGAACATATAGCATGACACAATGGTGAATTAGAATAAAGACACAAGAGTTGAATGAATATAGTGAAACAACGGAGGTGGCATTGATGCACTCTCCATCATGACTCGAATAATAACCCATTAGAGGAGTATCTCTTACTCATATTACTGGGATGGCTCCTAGGAAAGATAAAACCCAACTATATGATGAGAAATCAAACATGTGTCATGTTTAAGGGAGACTCGATTAATGTTACCATTTTGAGAATAGACCAATGGTGAAAACCCCCCACATTTTGTTTTTTGTATTTTTTCATCCTTCATGGTTTAACAAGATGAAAACAATGATGCAAGTATGCTTGGTATATATTTTTCATGCAGTGTTAATGATCCATAAAAATATTTAAAAGGATAGTCATGATTTTTTTTTCATGTCATTTTACGAGTCCGAGAAAGAGATAAACGTATACTCGGTGGAATAGAATGAGTGGATTAACAACATGCTCCTATGTTCCAAGCACATGGAACCAAATTAAGAAATGAGTAATGAAAATGGTACTGGAAATTGAGATCCACTCTTAGCATTTGTTCCCTCCCTCGGTAGGTGGGTGAAAAAAGGAGGGTAAATAATGCAAGAGGTGGATGGTCAAGGATACTCCATTCTAGTAACTGGGATATGGGGAAAAAACAACATAATGGTAGGAAGCATGATGCTAACAAAAAATTCTAAGAGATAAAAAAAAAGTTCAGGAACCCCCATGAGATATGGCTATAATATAGACGAAGAGAGGAAAATGAGGTTCAATCTTCAAGTCATGGAAGGGATAAAGGAGGGCTCCTGATCCTACGAAAAAAACATAGTATGGGAACGAAATGGAAATTTGGGTGCTAACTAGGGCATCCATTAAGGGGAGTAACTATTGAACCAGTTATAAAGTGAAAAAGGAGTGGCTAATTTCCTAACTGACTTGGATTGAGCCTAAGGAATAGTTTCGACATAATGGACAGTTAATAATGTAAAGCATGATATGTAGGGAAAAACCTATCATTATATTCTATTTTAGGAACACATACCTCAAGTTTAGTGGATGTCATCATATTTGTAAAAAATTCCATGTAATCTTTTCAACACATGTAAACTAGATTATGGGGTTCAAAACACATAGTGAAATCTCAAAAAATATTTTTTTTTTGGATTTTTTTGGATATGATCTATGCAAAAAAACAAGTACCCACACCACACACCTAAGTACAAGGAAATATGAATTCTAATGATTTATGTAGTGTACAGCTCATGGATAGGCTCAAGCTAAGGATCGTTTTCATAATAGATGAACTCATGAGTCAATGTCAACATCATATGAATCACCATGACGTGGTCATGCCACATATTAATGAATTTCTACAATCGAATATATTCATCATGAGTGGTTTCACGAGATACACAATATCCTTCATGGGATCCATAAGACATGAAGGAAGTAAGAAAATCAAATATTTGATGGAAGGGGTAGAAATGAATTCAGTGGAAAGTTATGAAAAATATAACCAAGGTGTAAATGGGTCAATACTAGGGCTTTCACTAGATGCACCAACAAATTCCCCCAATATTAGATCAAAACTCATTATTCTAACTCTTATTTTCTCTGAATCAATAAAACATGGTTGATGCATAACCTCATCCTTTGTCTTATCTATGGAAGCCATGACTTCCAGGATGGAACTTTCTGAAGGTAACTCAAAATAAAGGGAGTCATGGGAATTGGGAGAGTCAACATCTCGTACAGGTTGAGTAAGATGATAACAATCCATATGAGGATGGAGTTGTTGACCAATATCAGTTGATGTTGATGGGATTGTTAGATCGATAATATATACCATCGTGAGAGGCATGGATTCTCCATATGACTCAACATCCTCAAAACATGGTATCACCCAAGGATCACAAGACCGGAGGGATACACTAGTAAATGATGAGATCATATCAACTGGAGAAAATTTGGAAATGCAAGATAGTGGGGGAAGGGGAAATATTCACATCATTGAAGGATAGATTTGAACATCCCCACAATGACATTTGTATAACACTATGTGGTATCACCCTCAAAAGGTACATTAGACCCCGTATTGCATCCAGGTTCTAGGGTAAACACGAGATGATAAATCGTAACGATTTTCCCTTGAAGAGGGAAGCATAGGACCTTGAAGACCAATGAGACAACTTCATTCATCTCATAGAACTAAGTATGCATGAGTAACAAATTGTCCTCAAGATGTGCATCGACAACCTCCACATCAACATAGATAGTCTTACCACCTAACTCAATGGGGAAGGTAGTGATTATTCCATGGGGTTAGAGCATGTGTTCATCAAATGATTTCAATATATTTGTAGACATGTTGAGCTTAGGATAGCCAAGGGCCTTCCAACAAGAAATAAACATGATGCAAGTCGAGGCTCCTTCATCCATCACTATTTGGTAGATGTTTTTCCCCAACAATTGCACTATTATCTGAAATGTGACCTCATGGGAGAGCCTTTGAGTATCCTTAGAAGAATTAAAGGTCATAAAACACAACTTCAATCGATCAACCCCTCCTATGGAAAACATCAAGGATTTATGTTTTCTTGGGAAGCTTTGGAGAACTTCAAGTATAGACATAGCACATGGTGCTTGGGCCAAGTATTCCAAAATACTATAGTTGTGGGTGGCTTGTGTGTTTGGATTATGCATCACGCATCAAAGAATTACCTTTTGTAGGTGAAGTGGTGCATCAAAATATGGATTCTAAATATGAAGAGGGCCACAATGCTAGGAAGAAGATGTTTCTTTTAGCACAACATAAGAGGGCTCAATAATGTCATAATTCTTCACTCACATTCGTAAAATGACTCTTTGGTCTCACATTAAAATAGTAGCATTCGAGGAAGACCCCTCATGGTGAGGGTAACCTACCATGCCCCCTTGCAGAGGGGAAATATTTGTGGCAACCATGCTTTGAGGTTGAGGGGGGAAAGGATGGGTTAATACAACAAGATTCCGAGGGCCCTACTATTGTTCTAAAAATATACGGACCTCATCCTTCCAAGGACACTACTGAGTAGGGTGGTTGTCTCCACAAATTGTGTAGGAAAAATGACTCTTCCTTTTCTCCTTAGTGCATCCCTCCTGGGTGTTTTGGGTGGAGGCACTCCTTTTCTCAGTATTATAAGTTTTCTTTTTGTTTATTTTATTCTTCTCTCTAGGTTGCTAAGTATTCTTTGGATTCTTGAATTGAATCAAGTTTACCTTAAAGTTTTGTGTAGGGGTTGCATTATTTTGAGCACTAGTACCAGAAGATGACTTAATAGAAATATGACTCATCTGATCATCTAACTAGTTTACATAGATATGGCAAAGATAATCATACACACCATCAACATGGGGTCTTGGGTTTGGCTTCCTTGGATTTTTTGATGGCCTAGGAGAATTCAAGATGATTTCATAAAGTTTTCCTGACTAAGAAAAAATCAAATATAAGTGTTGGTCATGCAAAATGGCATGTTCCTCGGTAGTCGCCCTGGCCATAACTACATCTCTAGAAATGGGTGGTACAAGAGATTTTTTAAACCACTCCATGAGGTTTTATTTGGGAATCTAATTCTTAATCATCCTACATATCTGTCTCCACTCATGTATATGATCAGAAATGTGAGTGGAATTATCTTGATACAATGAACTAAAGATTTGAATTCCTATATCATATCGTATGGGAAATTGGTGATGCATTAAGAATTCTATTGCAAGTTCATTGAATATTTTAAAGGAGCATCCTTTTAATTCAATGTACCATTTTCTGGAAGCTCTGGTCATGGATATCTGGAAAATACATAACCTCGTACTATCATCCATCAACAAGTTGGATGAACACAATAAGTGTTATGTCATGATTTGTGTGGGGGATCCTCTTCTAGATTTCCATCGAACTTTGAAATATCTTATGGAAACTTGGAAGATATTTTTGGCCATGATGGTTCATGGGAAATAAGGTCATTTGTTAATCGTGAAAAATACGGTAAATATAACATTGTGAGTAAAGGAAATGGTGAAAATGAATATTGAGAGGGAGGTGAATTCTATGTATTCAAAGATGGACCTTGTTTCCCCCCTACATTTGTACTATTGGAGGGTTGAGGACTTGTTGGAGAGTGATCTCCTCTAGAAATGGTGGTTCTTCGAGGAGCATGATTGTTCCCAGAAAAAAATATTCCCCCGAGGGGGTTTTCCCCAGGGGGAAAAGTGGACCCTCCAAGAAAAGTTTTCCCAACAATAGTCCTAGGGAAGAAAACCCTAGGAATGGATTTATTAAAAGTGGGAAAACCTCCCCATGATGAATTTTTTTCCTGAAAGGATGTGCCCCCAAGGAAAGGTTTGCTAACCCATAGAAAGTTAAAACCTCCTAAAGTTCTATTTCCCTTGGCCTATAGGGACAACCCCAAAAATACTAGATATGGTCAATCCAAAAGGTGTACTAGGACTTGACGATACCATGATGCTCATAGGAATGGTGGAAGTGGAAGGAATTCCACTCCCCATGTTTAAACAAAGGATCATCCCCACACCAAAAGAAGACCGAAAGGTGGGCATAGAGATAGATGGGATGGTTGTAGAAATGCTCGGTAAGCTAACGCATCGAAATTATGACACAATCAACATCCCCGAGATTGAGGGACTCGTAGAAAATGGTATGGACGATATAGGTCCAATGGATCTAATGGGTAGAAATGTAGACATCACTGGGATTCTCCCTAGGGGATTGCCTCATGTCCCACTTGAGTATGGGCTTGTAGTCTCAACTATAATAGATGAAACATGCATTTATGACATGGTGGGAGGATGACTAAACAAAGAGAAAGGTGCACTAAAAATTTTCCTCACTTGGATAAGTAGAGGTGCGCCTGGTTGAGTCAAAGGGATATTAAAATTTTGTGGAGGATGTTCATCTACTACTTCTACCTCGACTAAACCAATCTCATCAAATCAAATTCCAATCCCTTCAAAGTATTCATCCACTATTTCATGTTGTTTGATCAGTGGTTGTTCCATCATAATGGGTTCAAGTCCTTGTATTCAATGGCACCAGAGTGGTAGTTCATCCATGTTGAATATACTATGTTAAAATCCAAATACAATTAAACCTATAATCATACTGAAAGAGAACACCCCTAATCAAATACAGGCTAATAGTAAGAAAACCAATTGGCTCAAGGGCCTTAAAAAAAAATTGTATGTGGGAGATGAATTCCCCACAAGATTGGCTAGCGAAGGTATGGGGAGAAATTACAATGATCCACACGAAACAACCTTGACCAGTCCAAGCACCATGTATTAAGGTGGGCACCATCTAAGGGAACCGAGACCGTGAGAAAATATCTTCCCCATGTACTACATCCACGTCCCACCTACAGTCACCTCTGTAGCTCCCTAGGAAATGTCACTAAGGATACCACCTAACTATCAATGGTTGGGTGAACAATTGTAGGTTGAATGCATGTAACAAACGGGTAAAAAATCACAAATCTCTGAAGGAATTAATGAATGAAACCATTATATATGTAGAAATTGAAGTGGTATCACAAACACCAAAACAATTAGAGAGGGGTAATCTCCCTTCTTGCCCCGATGCAACCTCATGCTTAAATCTTGTGTTAGAGGAGGGTCCCAACACACTATTTGCAAGAATTTATTTAACACTCTTTAATGAATCCTAAGTTTCATTTTATGGCCTTGGAGAGTTTACTCTACAATCCTAATCCAAGGCCTTAAGACTAGCTAATTTTGGTTCACTATAAATATAAAAATGCTTAATTGATTTTAAATTACACTTTCTTTTTATGGTTGTTTCTTAAGTCTAAGGGTAGAAGATGCAACTTTTGTGATGTTTTGATTATTGGCCCAACCAAGAAATGCAATATTTATGATGCAAAATTTTCACTTCAATGAAATATAGCTATGGGAGGGGAAGAGACTTTCATTTTTCTTTGCAATATTTAAAACTGACCTCACACACACCAAGCATCCAACAATCAATTCAAATATGAAACCAAACAATTTTCCTAATGCATTCTCTTCACTAGTTCCTGAAACAAAATCAAGCATGAAACACTATTTTTGTCTTTTTTGGTTATTTTCCAATTGTAATGCAACAAGTATTCATGATCTAAGAAATAAAGAAAATGCCAAAGGAAAACCAGTAAGAAGCAAAAAGAAAGTGGGTTGTAGGAAATAAGAAATGAGGTTGAACCATCCCACTATGATTTCACTACAAATATCACACTCAAAATTCACCTAGAGGGGAAGATCTAGCTATGGGAAATAGGTACACAAGGACAAGTAATGAAACCAATGTCAAACAAAATTAGATCTCTTCATATCTATTGGGTACTTTTCCCAATTTCACTGAAACTCTCAAACATAAATAAGAACTATTCCATAGATGGAAATCAAACCACACAAATGCACTCAAAAACCATGTGAAGGAAAATTATTTGAATAAATAGCTCAAGTAGAGACAATATCATATGAGAACAAACCACTGCAACACTAGTTTTATCATAGGAAAAAAATAATCTCAAGGTTTTGGGTTTTTCTCTCAGCAAATATGAAGTTTTTATAGATTCTTGTAGGACACATCTCTATCAACCAGTGAAGGTCCTCGCGGGACTCCTATAATTCAACATGCAAGGAACTAAAAAAAATATTTTTTTTTAAGAAAGATGGATTTGTTCCATATTTGTATCAGATCTCTCATATCTACTAGATCTAGGCATTGAAATTATAAAAGGAATAAAATCAAAATAAAACCACAATAAACAGAGGAAAGGATTGGAAAAGAGACTCAAACTACAGAATAATTTTTCCCCAATATGGTCACCAGTTTTTTTTATGCGACAAAATATCACAAGGAACTTGTTGAATACACAGTAAAATATCTCTAGGATTACCCTAGTAATCCAAGAAAAGAAGGGTTTAGACTCCTATTGTTTCCCTATATATACATTCAAACACATAGATTCATCTTTATCCTAAGTAATATTGGAGATTCCATACCTTTATCTGTAGGTTGTCCTTTGTAAATCTTTGTTATTGTAGACTCAAAACTCTAGCTCCAAGCTCCACAACCTCCTTCCTGCATACAAAATACAAGAAATACCTCTCTACCTATCTACTTGGGATTATAATATGATATCTTACTTGCTTCTAATCATATCTATAATGATATTAATCAAATCTAAACATTTTCATAAGGGAATAAAAATATATCAGGGGGAAAACCAATGATATATTGATTAAATAAGAGAAATTACATCAATCATACCTTGGGTGTAGATGAATTTATTTTTTTCTCCTTTCTCCTTGCCTCTCCTTTCATCTTCTTGGCCAGGATAGGCTCATTAAATTCTGGCTACAATGAACAAGATAGGAGCCTATGCAAATATATAGAAAAAATTACTTTTTATTTCTCGTCTTCTTTCCCAAGACTTTCCTTTTTTATATAGCTCTTTGGAGGAGGCTTGGGAGAGATTCTAAATATTCTACAGACCACCAAATACTTGAATGATGTGATTTTATAGTCCCTTTCCATATGTATACAACTCATCCCTTGCCTATAACCTCATAACTCCTCGAATCTAGAAGGTTTACAAATCCTCTCTTGTTGATCTACTAGTGACTTGTGAGGATCCTCACTTGTTGAGATACTACTAACCTATGAGGATCCTCACTTGTTTTCTACTATGTGTCTAGTGAGGATCTCGAAAAGGGATCAAAGCTTAGGAAAAATGTGCATTTTAGATTACATATTCTTATGGAACTCTGGCATATAGGTTGGAAATTAATTCTATAACACTAATTGTTCATGAAGATATGGACCATTGGACACGAGAAACCTCATCCATTATATTTCTTGGAAAGGTGGCTTCGGAAAGGTCCATTTGGGAAGATTGAGGGTAACTTAACTTTATGATGAAGTCAGTCTGACCGAGGTAACATGTGCACAACTTGGGAACCTGAGATGACCGTTGTCATTGATCATCATGATTGTTGATTGTTTGATCTATCAGATGAGCATATTGTCTTGGAAGGGCCAATGTGGAAGAGAATGACAATTAATTTATCACATCAGTGAGACATGCCATAGGACATGTCAGGAAGGGTTGACAAATCAAAGAGTGTCACATAACAGTTAGGTACAGGTCCTAAGAAGGATGGTTTACGATGGTTTTGGAAAGGAGCGTTTTTTATTGCTTCGAAAGGGACGTTTCCCGATAGTATTCAAAAGAAGTTTGTCGAAAGGTTAGTTTGGGAAGAAATTTTTTGATGGGTGATTCTGATAGAGTAATCCCCATAGGCTATCAAATTTCAAAGTTTAGAAAGGTCATTAAGAAAGGAAAACATTTTTTTTCGATGGGAGTTTCCTAATGAGAAGACTCCAATAGTGTTCATATTCTAGATTTGAGAAGGATCTGTGAGAAGGGGAGAGTAATTTATTTCAATGGGAAGAACCCAAAAATAAGATGACTTGTGGCATCAAAGGGTAGGAAATATATGCATTCTTTTCCAAAATTGTGTGTATTTATTTTTTTCCAACATAAATTTATTTGCATGCACATTTTCTGCAAAATTAGAGGTTTAGAAACGAATTTTGGTTCCTATATGAGAACCAAAACAATGGAACATGACCAAGGGTCCTACAATCACAAGGAGGAATTCATAGGTCTTCTTGTTATCACGGGGAATGATGAGATCGAGTATAATGGAAGAAGAGACATGAACGAGCCTGTAACTATGAGGATCCTACAAAGAGAAGTGCAAATTTATAGGGTTGATAATGAGAATATTATGAAGGATCAAGAAGAGATAATTTAGATCTTGAACATGTTGTAGAAGCAATCCAACAAGGAATCTAGCATAAAGTAAATAATATAGTTCTAGACAAGTGACAACTTACAAATCCCATAACAGAAGGGATGAGTGTGGGAATGATAAACATTCAAGGAGCATGAGTAGGCCCCACCATTCCCCAAATCAATCCACTAGGAGAGCTCATGAAATTTTATGGCCAAGGAGCATCCCAAGTGTGTCTCTTACTAGTGGATATATGAGAAGGTCTAAGGGAGACATCTTTCAAGGTGATATGAAGAAGATCAGGCCACCAAATTTCAATGGTGAGCAAAGGAAGGGAGAAGAAGTCAACACTTGGCTGTTGGAAATGAGGAAATGTTTCCAGATGCCTAACTACCACTCAAGGGTAGAAACAATAATTTAAACCTATCACTTGCAATGTAAGGAAACCATGTGGTGGGATTAGCTTAAGAAATCCAAGCATCTTGATGACAAGAGGGTCTCATGGAAACAATTCAAAGGATATTTCCAAGAGAAATATTTGTCTAAGCATTTCTATCAAAGGAATATGAAATATTTCTTTGAACTCAAGTTGGGAAGCATGACAATGGATGAGTATGAAGATATATTATTAGAATTTTTTAAGTGTATGGACTTCATAAAATATGAGAAATTCAAAATCCATAGGTTTATCAGTGGGTTACCCTCTTTCTATAGTGAAAAGATACAATATGATAACATCAATACTTTGGAGGAATCCATAAGGAGAAAAACACATCTTTATGAGAAAAACAAAGGGAGCCCAGCCTTCCAAAAGAGTTGGAATGACAAGATGAAAGGAAATAGGGATCAAAAGAAGAATGGTTTTAAGCCACTCTTTCTCAACAACATATCCCAAGAAAATAAAAAAGGACATACAACAAAAAATGATCATAGGACAACAAATCCTTTTGGGAAAAGGCCAAGGTAATATCTTGTAAAATGTTGGGGATGTGAAGGAAATTGCTTATATAGGGAGTTCCCTCAGAAAGATGAAAGAATGAGGACTTTACACAAAATTCAAGAGGTTGAAATGGTGGAAGCCATTAGAATGAAAAGGATTTATGAAACCTTCGACAACAAGAAATAAGAATACTATATCCCATGATTGAATTGGAAGGTGAGATCTATAATCATCTCATAGAAATTTTAATTGATTCTTGAGAAAACAATAGTTACATAAACTTTAACATTATTGAAATATTTCACTTGCAAAAGAGTAAGCATAAGAAATCTTGGTTAGTTCAGGTAGCCATGGGGGCTAAGAGAAAAATAAATGAGTTACTTAAATGTTGTCCAATAGACATGAATGGACTCAACACAAAGGTATATGTGAACATTATACCTTTGGGTTCATATTGTTGGGTGTTTTTATCCACGCTTGCACACATCCTTCTTAATGATCAGGTTTTTATACCAAGGGTTTCTCCATAGTTTTCCAACAAAACCCCGAAAGGATGGGCATATAAATCCTTGGCCAAGGCCAAGGAATGTCTCACCTGTGATGCACAGAGGATCACATACACCATAAGGTATTGTGACAGGGATGAATGCTAAACACACAAAAATTCATTAGGATTGGCATACATGTAGCTCATATCTGACAGATTATTAGGACTATGTGTTAAAACAATACACACACATATTCAACTCATACATAATAGACACAAAATGGATCAGAATTGTCACATATTTATTACTAGATCCATTCCATAACAATAGAGATATACATTGCGTAATAAAAATACATATGAAAACCATAGAAAGTTATATATTTTCCATATAAATCCTCTGAGTTACAACATATTGTGTAATGTTCCTTTGTTCAACACTCAAAAATATACAAAAAAATAAATAAATTCAAAGTTTGACAACATTACAACTAGCTCAGACTGAGCTCTATATTGAAAACTAAATTAATCTATTTTCCTCGATATCTAACTCGTTTAACCAACTAGCCCTATTTCTCATACAAGTGCTTCCTTTTATAGATTTTGTTGCTCGAGAGCATTGTCTCTTTCTACTCTTCTTCATTCATTTTCCTGAAAAAAATGTCGTGCACACTTCTGGTGTCATCCAATGCTCCACATATAATTTTTTTATCAATGAAAATATTAAATTCTTGGCTAGCCTATACTTTGGACATCCCATGTCCTCGTATGTTGTTGGAAGTAATCATTTGAGGATATTTCCCAATGATTCCTTTCTTGATTCCCATGGGAATCTTCTAGACTATTGGTCCAATTAACAAAAATAAGATCATCATGTAGTTTATGCACTATAATCTTGGTGCACAACTCAAAAAATTTGATCCAGTGCACACTTTATGTCATTTGTCGTGCATTTCCTTAGGTGCATAAAAAAGTATGGAATGCGTGTGCACAAATTATTCTGTGTGCACAACTTCGTTTGTGAACATGCAAAAAATTGAACACAAACATTTGGGTCCCAATAGGTCCCCACCATTATTATCTAGTTCATCCTCAAACCAACTTCTGCAAGCTCTTAAGGAAGACAGTTTTATTAATAGCCTCTCATCTTTATTTCTGAAGGAAGAAATTTGTGATTGAGGCCATTTTCATGGCTCAAAATATTCACTACTGACTATGGAGGTGAATGAGGGATATTTTTAAATATCCCCATATAAAACCAACTACTAAAGAGAAGTGATAATTCCTCAACAAAGATAATCATTCTTTGGTTGTCTTTATGTTATAGGATGAGAAAACCGAACCTGACATGTTGGTCGTTCTAATCCTGGGATGTTGAGCATTGATGACGAAATGGGGGAGTAGAGTTAGTAAAAATGGGAGTGAATGGGTGAAATTTTCCTAACCTCACCACTCCTAGGGGATGGTATATTATGGTGGAGGAGGGGAGGGCTCTGAGAAATAGAAAGAGTAGGGACCCTCCCTATGATCAAAGGGGATTATTCTAGGTGGATGTTTAGGCAACTATGTGTTAAGAATGTTGGTGAACCTCCACAGGTACAAAATACAGTTCAGGGAACTGTGGTTGGTGGAGCTAATATTGGGTAGAAAATAAAAAGGAGGGACCACGACTCATTAATGAGTAATAGAATGGCATTTTGCATAAAAACTGAAGGGAAAACATTGAAAATGATCATTCAAACTGGAAATAACAAGGAATGGACATGTTGTTATTCAGTGTCATGATAGAGAAGTGGGGAATTTGGGAGAAATAAAATGGGCATGGAGAAATACTCCATCAAGAGAATCAAAGGGATGATATATATAGAGATAACATGGTGGGGAATAGGGAAAAGAGGAGGAAGAACATTCAATGAGGGTTAGCTTGGAAAACAAGTAGAAAGAAGCAACATGATTTGGCTCATGGTGAGATTGATATATCAGATATGTTGTATTGAAGATGATTATTTTGGAATTGGGTGGTATGATTTTCCATGTAATCGTGGCATGTGTTAAATTCCCATCTTGGATTACTTGCCCTTCCAATGGATTGAATTTCCAGGAAATTATTCAAAAATCCTCATGAATTATCAGATCATACCCATACCCTGTAGATATGTTGGAGCATCACCTAGATTTGGAAATCTAGAAACCTGCTCAAACTATCACTCAAGGTCATCCATATGCTTGACTAATGACTATGATTTTTTTTTCAAAAATAAATTTATGTCGAGTATAAGATATGCTACCTGTTGTACAACATACACTAAATCTAGTCTATCTCGTTTCAAAACTTAGACTGGAAATTTTAAACAATGGAGGCCCCTTGCATGCCATAGTAAACCTTCAAATTAATTCCATTAATGATTCCATTGAGTGAATAACCATGTAGGGTTTCCATCTTCGCAACAATTTATTCACTAATATATACTAGTCGAAAAGAACCCAACTAGCACATGTGAAGCTTGCATGGATGGTGTAAATATTTGTTGTCGTATAATAATACTAAGCAACCAGAATGGAGAATGTTTTGGAAGATGTTTTGATCGTGCCATTCCTTTTTTCATTCATTCTAAACAACTTGATTTAAACCGACCATCATACAATCTTCTTCAAGTTTCATTATCTCATCTAACTTGTGCTAAAGAGACTGATCATCGATCATTTGTGTGGTGAGGGTAACCATGAGGCTAGGAAAAATAAATTCTAGTGGAATGATCACTTATTTTCCATAGAAAATTCATAATGGTGTGAACATTGTCATCCTTTTTAATTTGGTTTGATAATCCCATAAGACTATGTGGATGCATTGATCCCAATAACCACGTTTCACATTGCAAACTTTCATTAGAGCATGTTCAATTTTTTTTATAAATCTTCCACTATACCATTAGATTGAGGGTGATAAGGGGTGATATTCTAATGATGATTCACAAATTCCTAGGAGTTTTTGAATAGTTTCATTCAAAAAATGTGACCCTTGGTCACTCATCAACACATTTGGACATCTGAATTGGGTGATGCTATTCTCAAAAGTAAAGAGAACTCCAATTTCTATTGTACAATCCTTAAATGGTTATGCTTTGAGCCACATGTTGAGGTATTCAATTGCAGAAATGATGTAGCACACCCTTGTTCAAGACACATGAGGATTGATGGGACCAAAAAAATCCATTTCCCATTTTTCGAAGGGCTTCAGTGCAATCACAAGGAACAATGGGAGATAATATTTGTAGCAGGGATTTCCAACACGTTGAAGTACATTCCAATGTTTGCAATATTCTTTAGATTCTACAAAGAGAGAGGGCCACCAAATCCTTGTGTGCATGACCTTGTGCATGGTAGCCTTCCTAGAATTGTGCAACAATACCTTCATGCACCTCATATAGGAGGGATTCCCATTTGTTTTCCAAATAACAATGATGCAAGATGAGATCTATGCACAACTTATACAATGGTCTGGTAGTCAACTGATAATCAACACTACATGTCACTAGTTGTTGACATTGTGGAGGAGTATAGTTGGTGGGATTCTAGCCAGTGATGACAAATTCTTCTTTTTTGGTCAATTGATCAGGTATGGATTCGACCCGGAAGAGATTTTCATCCGAGAGTTCATCATCGTGGATCATAGCAGATTCCGTAGTGTTAATTAATGACAAATGATCTGGTCCAATATTGTGTTTTCTCATCTTAATAACAAATTCAAAGTAAAATTCTTGAAACAACAACTATGAACGATATATTCTACGACCTAGAACTAGATTGTTAACAAAATACTTGAGGGTGGAATGATTAGTGAAGAATTTGAAAGCCAACCACAACAAGTAGTGGTGAAATTTTTGTAAGGAATTTACCATGGCTAGGCCCTCGTTCTCGTTTGTTGTATAATTAGTTTCAGCATAGGAAAACCTATGGATGGAAAAATAGAATAGAATATCGACATTTCCCTCCCATGGTTGTGAAAGAACGATTCCTTTCACAATGAATGAAGAATCGACATGGACATGGAAGAGCTTCAACCAATCACTAAAAATCAAAATGGGCACTTTAACCAATTTTTCTTTGAGGGTATCGAAGTCTTCCTAGCATTTTGTCATCCACTCATACTTAATATCCCTGTGCAATTTTTTTTCCAATGGAGCTACAATTTAGGCATAAGTCTAGATGAATTGATGGTAGTATATTGTATGACCCAATGTTGCATGCATTTATTGAACTAAAGTGGGGGGTACCATATCCAATATGGAAAAAATATTAGTTTGTTCCACAATCAATCCATACATGTACATGATGTGTCCCAGTAATTATATACTAAAGGGTGTACAAAATATGAATTTCTCTGAATTCAAAGAGATATATAGTTGGCATCATCGATCCAACATTAGTCGAAGATCTTGCATATGTTCTTTTAAAATACTGAACACAGTGCAATCATCCAGGTATACTTCAAGGAACTTGTGGATAAATTCCTTGAAGGCTGCGACCACTATACCGGAAAATAGTGCAGGGTTTTTTTTCAAGCCAAAGGGCATAATTGTGTATGAAAATGATCCCCATTCGATCACAAAGGTTTTTTTGGGTTGATATTTCTATGTTATTTGAACTTTATAATATCCTGAGAAGCCATCAATGAACGAGAAGGCTTCCCAAATGCTAACATTTTCCAGCACCTCATCTGTGAAGCATGTTAGGAAAGGATCATGGATGGAAGCTATGTTATGAATACTCAATTCAACACATATGTGAATTTCCCCTATATTATTAGGTTTCAAAATCATAGGAATAATCGAATAAAACTCTTCTACCGGGACAATGATCCTGACATCCAACATTCAATCTAGTTATTTGCACACATTTTCTTTGTACTTAGGATTTAAGAAATAGGTTCTTCTCTTGGCCCACTCAGAAACTGGTTTGATTTGAATATTCATAGCTCCCAATGAGCCTACAATTCCCTTGATTTCATAAAAACTCCAAGGAAATAATTTCTCATACTCCTTAAGGAGGAATAAAATGTGAGCGACCATCTCCTTATTTGAATTCTCTCCAATAATGGCCATATTAGGTGCTTCCCCAGTGCCAATATTGTTTTTTTTGGTTTTTATTGGGCCATTATAGTCCATTGTGGACATCTATATCACCTTTCCCTTTAGTGCATGTTCTTCTTCTCAATCTTTGATTTGAATGTCGTGGGGGTCATCGACATCGATATTTTTCACATCAACCTTCCAACAATGTATGAATTATTTTAGTTTTTCCATCAGCTAATGGTATGAGAAGACCACTATGGGGGAAGTATCCTTTGGCTGTTGACGAAAAATAAAGTCATTAATATTGTGAAGCACCCCTGTATGAGCCAGATCTGTTGTGGTGAAACAAAATGTTTAAATAAATTGGGAACTCATATGGGTCCACTCAATTGTTTTCCTGCTAAGTTCCTCCTGAATGTACCAACTTCTGGGGACCATGTCAATTTTTTTGAAAACTCGATGGACCCATTGGGCCCAAGGGTTGTTCTTAGAGGTGTATCACCATTCACAAAAAGAAATTTGTTCATGAGGCTCCTTAGTTCCCTTATATCGATTGGCTAGCTTGAAGTCATCGATCATATAAAATCGAACCTTTATGAACTCTCCTACATGTGGCCAGCTCTAAATATCCAGGTAGTGTATCATTCAACACAATGCAAGTGTTCCTCTAAACATTGCATCCATGTCCTAGAGTCTCTACTCCATGGGAACAATTTTCTCTATCTATATAAGGAATGTTTCCATTGGCCCTATCCCATCAAATTGTGGGGCATCACATAGTTCAGACCTAATTCATCACAATGTTGATACTGAGAGGGGGGTGAATTAGTATTGAGTACAATTTAAAACCTTTTTCAACTTATACTTAAACCATTCAACTATATCCAATGAGGAATGAACAATAGTATAAGAGTTACACTAATACACCATAATACACCATGCAAAATATATGAGAAATAATCAATAGTTATTGTTCAAGGGAAGTAATGAATTCCAAATGTAAAGGGAGGGATAAACCTCGAAGAGGAAGATACAATGCTCCAATATCAAGAGAGACTTGAACTCTCCATCCTTTCCCCTTCCTTCCACCCAAGAATATATGAGAGATAATAAAACTTCACATTAAATCATCACCATCATCCAACCATCACATAGAACCTGATAATGCTTCTCGAGACTTCTTCAATTTCTACAATTCTTCAATTGTTGGAGTACTCTGATCCTATAGATAATATTACTCAATATATTCTCTGAACCTCCTCTAATTTTCACTCATTGAATCCTCCCCAAAAAGAGGTTATAAAAAGAATGGTAGACTTTATTCAATTTTGGTCTATTCAAGAGAGGGAACTTGCACAGAATGCCCCGTGATCAATAATTAACATCCGATTCTGAAAATCACACACAAGAAACTACAATCCATAATATTTCCAATGCAATTTGTCCCACTTAATTTGGATTCTCGATGAATAAGTTATGACTATTTTACCCATAACACCTATTTATTGACTAGTTTCAGAATTGGTCACAAACCCTATCTTCCACAGAGTGTATCTCCATAATTATAGCGAATCAAGAGATTAATTTTTACCAGAGGTACCTTGATATGCCTTCTCAATACCATAGCGATTTCACCATATGAATCGTTCTATAAAAAAATTTATAGCAAAAATGGTAAGATGACCTGAAAATAACATACCTTAGAACACATCACCAAAAGACTTCATCCTCCCTTGAAATTCGGCCTTCTTTACTTCTTATTTCCTCTGAAATTTGATTTTTATCAAAATGAATGTCTAATGATGTTTATTTATACCATTTATATCACTTCATTTTAACATTAGGGCAGACCTGACACTTTCTTGCTTTGTAATTCTTTTCTTTAATTATCTTCAAGGCCGACATGAACTTCCTTCTTCAATTCACTTTGTCATCTTCAAAAATTCATTTCTCCTCAACCATGAGGATCCACGTGACATGCCACATACCACCAGAAACAACATGATGTACACTATCCATTCATGGATGTTTTATATTCATGTGCATTGTGCTTCATGTCCAGATACCTTTATCAATCTTGCAGTCCAAAACCCATGACTAGGGTTGACATCAATGACAACAACCAATATTCCAACAATCTCCCCCTTTGTCATTGATGGAAACACTCATTATCCCCCTATCATCATGATCCCAATTTATCTCCCCCTTTGACATCAATGGAAAAGGTTAGGGATGCTCCCCCTAAGTTTAATGGAAAAATGTAACTCTCTTCTTTGGGGCTGCTCCCCCTGAACATGTGGCACTCAATAATACTTCATCCTTATTTTGGTCTTTGGGACTTTTTCTTCCTTAGAATCCTTTTGTGTGGATTTTGTCTTCTCTCTCTTCTTCATGTCTAGGATGTATATGTTGTTCG